>JAWPHD010011033.1:0-87519 GCA_037043455.1 Cyrtodaria siliqua | reverse complement strand
GTGTTTGATTTTAACTGAATAATGACTGCCATATCAGTTCGAATTGTTTCATCTCTTATATTTTAAGTTATGCATGCACTGACTAATCAATGTGATGTAATTTATATAATTCACTGGAATCCTACTTAATGAGTTGTCTTGGGTAGTCGGTATTACCCTCCTTATCACAGAGAGGTTGGGCAATACCCGAACATGACAATAAATAAAGTCCATTAACCTATTTATTTCTTTTTTGATGTAAACTTGTTTAGCACCAAAATTGCTTTTTTAGTATTAAGAGGTTATATATAACAAACTGATTTAGATGACACCTTGTAAAATGTTTAATCCCTTGTTGGGAGTCCCCAGAACTTTCTCAAAATAAATATTTGAAGAAAAAAAACCTCCCAAAAAGCCTTTCTTAAGCAATGATAGGCACTGATGTGTTAAACAAATGCTTGGTAGAGCAGAATGTATAAGATGACAATTAATAAACAGAAACAAAAGTAAAGTTGAAGCTAAATAAAATAATCATCAGAAAAGGCTATTAAAAGAGAAAGAAGAACAGTTCTAACAAGAATCTCTTCAGCACCCAAAACCAACAGGGAATGAGATGCAGAGATCAATGATGTTTAGCATGGTCCCGTCGTGGTTTATTCAGATGAGGCACAGTCGAAGGAGGCACTAGCTACATAGTGATAGAGTATAAGGACCAGCATGAACCTGAAACGTTTATGAGACGTTCTTATTACAAGGAAAAATTGTACGAGTGCATTCCTATTTTAAGTGTGTTAATGGAAGATATGGACTTGAAATAGCACGTTGTATTTAAATGGGAATATTGTTAAATATACGCTAAAACATATCATCATACTCTGCGTTCATTTTTTTGTTAATTTATATTTCTGACACATTATTTAATAAACCAATAATTTGATTATCAAACAAAAACACAAAATATCTTTACATCAAGGCGTTTATGGTGGTGTTGTTTTAAAGTAGATAGTGTATGGCAATACCCTCACTTAGTAGTCTGGCAAAAACCCTCTCATGTTCGGCAATTGCCCTCTTCACATCATTTCAAAAAAGGAGAGGTAAAACAGGATTACTGATAGGAAATAACCTTCCTTATCACAATGGTTGTATTGCTTGATAATGCTATAACCACATACGTAACAAACATATTATACTTTTTATAGATAATTACTGTGAGTATTCAACAGTATGCCTTAGGTGGTCGGTAAGTACCCCTCCTACGCTCTAGCCTGTGAGTACCATGGGAACACCATGTATTACCATGTATGTACCATGGTATGTACCCGCGGCTATGCCCTATATATCGTGATACATAATGATAGAACTTAGAACACCAGAGCTACCATTTATTTCTTAAAATCATTCCTGTGGGTTTTATATTGTCCCAGATCAATACCTGGTGGGCAGAACTTGAAGATTCATCGACACCAAGGGACGTATGCCCACAGTTTCAGTGTGTTTCAAGTCCCAAACAACAGGGTTTTGATCTCGCACAAATATTAATATATAAACCTGCTGGAAAATAGTTTATTTCATGGTAAGGTGAGAGTAAGGCTCTCGGATTATTGTAAACATGATTCTTCCTTGGGAAAAGCAGTCTACTTTCATCGCCGTTGTATAGTATACAGTAACATTAATTTACAAAAGGAAGGAAAGAAATCTAGTAGGTGGAGAAAAATGAGGGAGACCGCAGAGTGGTAAAGCTGACTCAGAATTTTTCTATCAACGAGTCATGTGACCATAGTTTGCAGCAGTTCCAATCGATCATGCGTTCCGAGGGTAGATGGAGTGATTATGTCATTAACGCTGCCGGTTGATGTATGCATTGAGTCGTTAGGTGCCCCCTTGTATGGCTATTGCTGTGTGTGGGTAAATTCCGACTGATTTTACTGCTCTGTGGATCATGTTGAACAGCATTGTCAGTCGATTATATTTGCGTCTGTTGGATGTAACATGGCAGTGACAGAAACCTGTGTGGGCGGTATAGTTTGTTCGTACTAATAGGAGCAGGCTTGTTCTTCCTTGGACTTGCTCGCAAGTTTTTGGGTGTCATGTGTCATGCGATGAGGATGGAGTCCCGTACTGTTGGAAGCTTGTCACACCAAAATGTCTTGCCAATTATATCAGTTGTTCCAGTATAGAATAGTAACGATCATAATGAAGAGGCTTCTCTTTTTTATACACTTCTTAATCCCTTTAATTTATGAGAATCCTTGTCACTTGAATCACTTGTTTAATTACACTATCGAAAAAGGCCCGGACGATCAACAAACGTGTGTCTGTTTAACGAACAATCCAACCAAAGCATCGCCTCAGCAAAGTAATTGATACAAGGTATTTTTCTAAAGTGTGAATCCTTGACCATAATTACATGCTCATAGAGGGTTTTGCTTTTAGCAGCTGCAAAGACCTAACCTAATTCGAAGATTTTAAACATTCATTTTTTTTATCCTTATATATATGAAGATATCGAACACAAGTGCTAAAGTTATGCAAACACAAAAATAGAAGAAGCCGTGGAATTAGTGCAGGGGGAGCTGGGATTAAGATGAAATATTGGGGAATCGTTTTCGCAGTGGTTTCATCATAGGGTAGTTGTAATCTGTTGTGCTTTATCTTTTTTAGGAGACGAGACAATTATGTGGGACATTATTGAGACAGATTTTGGAGGAGATGAGACTTACATAACTTTCGGTCACGTCAAGGAGACGGGCACGTCTCTGTTTCAATTTGACACCTATTGCTACAGTTCTGTTGTCGAGAACTGGTAAACTATCACTGTTTAAAATACGGTATTTACAAATGTATAACAGTTCCCTGAAAGGCAATTCTAATGTTGTTGCGCTCAAAAGTATTTCTGTTTTGTGTGTGTCTTTTACGCCAACAAAGTTGGAGGAGGAGGGTTTTATATAACATACCAGTTAGACTTGGTCTGGGTCCCATCGGTATATTATGTAATGCATGTCCTGGTTTTGTGTCTGGGCCATGAATGATTGGATCAGATAGGTATTTGACAGAAAAGATTCACGCACATGGTGATTGAGTGTCGTGTGCCACTGCCAGCCTAGGGTCAAATTTGCGGCTTAGGCTCACATTTTGTTGTCTGGGCCGCAAAACTAGGCAATGTGAATGATTGGATCAAAATGATCATTGCGAGCATAAGGTTGATGGAGTGTTGCATACAGCTTGGAGCAATGTCAAAAAGTCTAGGTACTTCGCGAGATATGTTCGTTCGCTGTATTGGTCGGGTGCATGATGTTGGCAAAGAATGATATGGATCAAAATTGTGATTTGGCAGGTAACTTTTTAACTAGTTGATGATGAACTGATATTGTGTTTGAATAATACCTATGCCCATCTAGGTTGTATGCATGTAAAAGATAGCGCATTTTTCTAAAGAATGGCAATTTGTAATGTTATGCAAGAGTAGTCGTGTTTATTATGTTTATTTCGAAATGGTGTATTAACTGCTTGTCTGAAAGGGTATCACTTTTTCAGAATACAGCCCGCCCCCATCTAAGAGCAATAAAAATAAATAAATAGAAATAGTTCAGATTTGTAGAATTTTGTTGGTTTAATTGGAAGTGGATACTTGTTTGAGTGTGTGTATTGGACAGAGGTCATAGATAAAAAGACTGTATTTGAGAAGTAGTGTTGCTTAAATTCCATCAACCTGAGGGATGTATGTTTGAAGATGTATAACTTGCTTTTAGGTTACTCAGGGTCAAGGTCATTGTTAGATATTGTATTTTGAGAGAAGTTCTGGACCACTGTTGTTGTTTAAGTATGTAATAAATGATCGTGTGAGACAATGACTCCGTTTTTTGCGGCTGATTTGAACTTGTATGTGCTAATAGACGTGGCATTATGTGCGTAGACGAGCATATTTTTGGGGCGTTAACATTTTGCGGGGGGGAGACATCTGGCACCACAGTGTTCTAGCAGACCCATTTCTAGTGGTATGCTCTTATCGTGTGCTAGCCCATTTCTGTAGTTCTAGTTTTGTGTTTGTTTTATTTTGTATACAACTCTGTAAGGGCTAAGCTTGTGTCACTGCTAGTATATGCAGAGGTTTTAGTAAATGACATGTCCCACAGACCTTTTATTGTTGACTTGTAACTAAATGTGTCTAAGGCTATATATTGATGCCACTTAAAGTTATGCTACTTACAAAAGCTGTGGGCCATTACTGATGCCAATTTGATTGACTGTTATTTCAGGACAATACAAGACCACCAAATACAGTATCCTCTGTGTTGGGTGATCTTACCTGTCTAGCTGTAGATAAAAGTCTTGTCGTTCAGTTCATCCTCTCCATACTGGGATTTGGTAAGTTGGTTTGAACATAAACTAAACATTGTATGGTCTACTCGGAGAAGAATCTGAAAAATGCATACAGTAAATGAATTTCTTTGTAAATAAGGTGTAATTTTTAGGTTTATTCAGCCCTTTAATTATTCGCCAATTTTAATCAGACCCCCTAGACCCTCATGGAAAGCCTGATTGTACCCACATTTAAAGCATTTTTTCCCAAATATGTCAAATATGTAAAATTTTACTTGCAATCAATTTGTGTACTTGTTTAGACTACGAGATAGAGAGATAGAATGGAGTCCAGATGGCAGTCTCATCATAGTGGGCGTGTCTGCTGGCATTTTTGTATGTCCTCGATGCAGAATCAACAGAAATAGTCTTTTCTGTGAATATGTCATCATTGAACAAAATCTTACTCTAGAAACTAATCCTTAAAAAAAGATAAAAACTTTTTTATAGGCCACCCTGAGCCGAAGGAAATTAGTTATTGTAACCTGCGCTCTGTTCATTAGTCTATCCATTCATCCGACAACATTTTGCTAAAATTCTCCTTAGAAACGTATTGCCTGATTTCGGACACAAACTTGTCCTAGTGTCGATATCTCTCAAGCTAGGTCAGTGCATCATCCAAGATGGCCACCATATTCTAAAAATGGCCCAAAACCTAAACAAACAATATACCATTTATGTAAACCTTGTAAATTCAAATGGTACCATAACTATCAGACATGCACTTCAGGGCCTATTTTGAGCCTCGTGTTTTCAGTTTTGTAGCTTGTCTATTCAAAGAATTAGAAAAGCTTAAAGATTTATGAAATAAAATAACGAATGAATACTGGAGTATGATGTTTTCCTGTTATTATGATTGCGAATTTGATTACTGAAGAAAAGGCGTGTAAATGGGAAATCTTTTAAAAGAATAACGTTTTCAGGGTAAGAAGAACAAAGTGATACGGATGTTAGAGACCTTGAACACAGATTGTTTCTGTAACTGAAGTGTAAATCAAAGGTATGAGCATGAACTGTCTAAATCATTTGGTGTTCCAAAACTATAATGGGATTACCTTCTCTCTTCTTTACCTAATATTCATAATTCAGATAAACAAACAACATAGAATAGTCCGATTAGTAATTAAGATGACGTTCTGGCTGAATGATTTTTGGTAGAGTTATGGACTTAAAAGATTTTCGAATCTAATTTCTTTTATCAAGTCGTTAATAAGCGATCACCTGATCACCACACTCAGTGGCCACTGCTTTTAATTCCAATTTAAAGAGCCTGTAGACCATTTAGCAGTAACATTATGTTTGTGTTAACTGTTCATTTTCACGATTATATTTGAAAATGGTGTAAAAAAGGATTGATAGCTTACTGCAGAAGGCTTTGGTATATAACAGACTTTAGGTGTTTAACAACGTTTGACACATTTGACTAAATCAGTAGTATAGATTAATGTTCTGTATGACATCTAGTTCATCACAATACATTAAGGTTGGAAATGCACACACAAGCATGATACACAATTTATAGTTGGAAATCCATTGGTCACATTGAGTTGTACAATAATTTGTGTCGAAATGTGTCGGACACCCTTGATAATACAGCATTCATTGATTTGATTGCAGGGTCAGCAGATATGGTGATATTGACTGCAGATGGACAGATCATTGTTCAGTCGGACATAGACAATTTTCAAACAAGGTAAACTGCCATTATTTAGCTAATTATATCGGTTACTAATTGTAATAGGACTACAGTTGGTGGGTATGTAAAATAGATAGGTTTATAAGCACAGTTACTACTGACTTGCCGCAGAGCTAGCTTTTTATGGCGACTATCGGTAGAGCATTACCGCTTTGCATGACAGGGGTCTCGAGTTCAAACCGCTGAGATGCTTAAATATTTATATGTAATCTTTTCCAGTCCGATTACATTGGTGGAGAATCCGGGTAGGCATTGTATGAGGTTCTGTCCAGATGCTAGATCATTGTATATGTTTTTGTCTGTATGTGTTGTGTGATATTTGAAGGATTCAAATATCGAAAATAAAAAGGTTTGGACGTATGTAATAGGACTCCGTTTTGGGGGGTATGTAAATAGATAGGTTTACAAGCGCGTTACTACTGTCCTCAGCCGCCCAGAGCTAGCTTTTATGTGATATCGCTAGTGTGCCCGCTTCACATGCAAGGGCGTTCCGAGTTGAAACCCGCTGAGTGCCTAAATATTTTGTATGTACTTTTTTTATGTGTAATTTTTCCGGTCGATTACACTAATGACATAGGTTTTAACTTCACTGAAGTATTCTATTTTGAAATACACAAAAACTATTTTACTGAAATTAATTTGAGTATTGTTTAATGTTAATAATGCTTGCTCTTATTGATGAACAACTACAACTAATTACTTTCAAGCGTTTCTCATTACTGTAGAGCTTTACTCAATATTAAATACTATTCTGGTCTCTGATAAACCAATTTTATATTCGAATCATATCATCATATGAAAATTAGTACTGTTAATTCTAGACAACGATATGTAAATTTCAGATGGTGGGAATATTGGAGAAGCATTAAAGGAGAAGATATTGTATGGCAAACACAGATTCCCAGCATTCTGTTGTTCATGACATCATTGTACATGGAGACTTTGTCTTTACTTTGGTAGCTATATATATCCCTTGCATTCTGTTGTTCTTCATTCCCAAGTATCATTGTCCGATGGTGACTTTGTCATTTAACTCTGGTAACTATATATTCCTTCGCATTCTGATGTTCTTTTCATTCCAGTATCACTGTCCATGGAGACTTTGTCTCTCTACTCGTGGTAACTATATATTCCTTGCATTCTGTTGTTCTTCCATTCCCAGTATCATTGTCCATGGAGACTTTGTCTTCATGCTGGTAACTATATATTCCCTTGAGCATTCTGTTGTTCTTTCTCATCCCAGTATCATTGTCCATGGAGACTTTGTCTTCATGCTTGGTAACTATATATTCCTTGCATTCTGTTGTTCTTCATTCCCAGTATCATTGTCCATGGAGACTTTGTCTTCATTGCTGGTAACTATATATTCCTTGCATTCTGTTGTTCTTCTCATCCCCAGTATCATTGTCCAAGGAGACTTTGTCTTCATGCTGGTAACTATATATTCCTTGCATTCTGTTGTTCTTCTCATTCCCAGTATCATCGTCCATGGAGACTTTGTCTTTACTTTGTTAAGTATGTGTGGCGAACGTAGAATCTCGGCTTATTTTAGTCCATGAAACCAGGGAGACTGTCATTATACTGATGAATTTCTCATTAGTTCTGGTTGATGTAACAATTCATCATGTATTTGAGTTATAGAATATATATTAAATTTAGCTAATTTACAGAAAAGGCACATTTTAGATATGGACATGTTTATGTACCTTGTCCGTTAAGTGTTTGCCTGATCGAACAAATAAGCAAATATACTTCATCTGTATGCATTAACTGATCTGATGTAGAAATGCCTTTATTTTGATGAGGTGGTTAGTATCAGGTCCCTGTACATACCTTTTACTCACATGTTCTACTTTCTGTCAATGTCATTGAAAGACTGGTTTATGTTATATAAAAAATAAATTGATTATGCAATTAATAATGACTTGTAATACACAGGGTGGTGGAGACAACATTTTGTGTAAGTGGAACTACAGACATGGAAGTATCGACCTGGAGGAGCAAGTAGACAACTTCCTCACTGATGGTCAGTCCTTATTTGCAAATGAATAAAAGTATTAAAAAAGAACAGTAAAAGCAATTTTTGGTATTAAAGAGACACGTGGCAATCTTGAAGTTGTATCAAGCATTAAAAACGGCACCTTGATTTATTTATTCAAAATCATTTTAACTTTAAATAAACTTGGTTGCATTTAAGGACTATTCCATTAAAACATACTTGGACTCCAGGAAGGCACTTTTGAAATTGAACACCCACCCATAGATGCAACATAGTTTGAAAAACCAAATTCAAGAAAATAGGGTTCACCCATAGATGTTTATTAAATTGCCTTCCTTGGTATGTTTTAATGGAATAGCGGTAATTAAATAAAAAATTGAGTTTCAAATTTCTTTGTTATTCTATTATATGTTTCTGTATATTATTGGTGCAATATTTTCAGCAGTTAGTAATATGTAAAAACAAGTTGCTTGGAACTATTCTAATAATTTATAATTAATATTAATGGTTGCAAGTATGCAAGTTATGTAGAAAAACTAACAGGACGTTGCGAATTTAGAACAAATCGAGATTGCCATGTGTCCCTTATGTCTGTATGTATAAACTTATATTGCCATTGCATTTTAATCATTTAACCAATGTTCTTTAAAGTGGGTACATCAGGTTTTATCTAGAAGAATTTAAAAAATGTTACAATTCATGATAAAAATGTCATAAATTTAATCAGAGAAATGAGCGTAAAATGTTTAAATTAACCCAGGTGTGTAACTTAGGATAGCGCTTATTACTGTTTAAAATAAATTTCCTTGTAAATAAGGATTCATTTTAGGTTCATTCATTACATTCAGGCCATTTATTATAGAAAATATCATTATTTGTACATTTAAGTAAAGTCCTAAATACCCACGAACAGCCTGATGTAGCCACTTTAAATTTCACATGGACTTCATTTTCTATGGGAATGTATTTTAGCTAATCTTGGAAACCTCAGACCTATTTGACAGCCACTGTAGCACCCATTGCTAAATATATATAAATATATATATATACACTCGGTACATTTGAAAATGCAATGGTTGGTATTTTTTAAATTTCTAGAGATGTTAAAGAGCCCTCATGCAAAATGTGTTTTAACTGAAAGAAGTGGAGCAAATCTTATGCAACTGTATATCGCCATATGTTAACCTTTGGGACAAAGAGACTTGTGTTATAACATAAAATATCATCTTTATTGGAAAATAACAATAGCAGACTAAAAATATTAAAAAAAAAAAAAAGTTGAGTGTTTAAATGTACTGAGTATATAAATGCTATTACGTATGCAGGTACTGAGCTGTTGATGGGCCAAGGAACAACAGATGGACACTTCCTGTTCACACTGGACTCCAATGTAAGATCATGTTTACTAGTACTTTTAAAACCACTCCTCTCAATAGGAAAACTGTTGTGTTGATGTTTTGTTTAGGGATGCATGTTTCAGTCAAAGACTTGATGTTCTTTTTAGAGTTGATTCAGTTAGTTTGTTATAGGGCATTAGTATTATGCATATAATTATGTGTTTTAGAAATCAAAGGGGGAGATAAGGATAGACAATTAACGTTAAAGGTAGAATTCTTGACTTTATTTAAAAGTTACTCTTGCAGTGAGTTTAAACATATTAACAACCATTAAACAGATCTTGATGTACCTGAAATTGTATACTTAGGTCATTATATCACTGGCTTGTTTACACATATAACTCCATTTTGTTTTGTAAGTCTCATGTGTATATCTACTACAGCATTTAGTGAGCATCTGGGACACCACCATGTTGGTTTGTGTGAAACAGTTCACAGACATACGGGTGGCAGACATGTGTCTACTGGAAACAAATACATCGCAAAACAATAGGTAAACTTACTGTTCAAAAACACTATCTGATTATTGTAAGATAACATGAAATTTAAGAAATTTAGGTCACTTTCTCAGGAACTGTATGCACTAGAAACTTTAAACTTCGGTTATAGTCGTATATAGAATAAAACAACTCAACGTGACATAGGAAATGTGGGTGTGATCTTGACTGCAGGCAAAGGGCAGATAACTTAGTAATTTTTGCATTCAAGTTTTGCATTAATGTCACTTTCTCAGGAACTGTATGCACAAGTTTTGTGTCTTATACTGCAATAAGGCAGATATTTATTCAAGTCTGGTCAGTGGAATTAAAAGTCCCACTTCATGGCAGAGATGGTAATGTGACTCAGTATGAGTTGCACCCATTTAGACATTTTTCATGTGTGTCAAAGATCAGGGTAGGCGAGACATTTAATGCCAAGGAATTCTTGTTCCAATGTGAGAATATATAATTGATGTCATATCAATGAAAATGTCCCATACATATGACAATATGGATCGATAAATGACTGACATTAGGATAAATATTTAAAACTGTCGATTTCTGTTATTGAGCGTCCGCTGTTAAGCATGGCTGTCAGTAATTTACTATAATTTGGAACACTTTATAAATTAGTTATTCATTGACAATTCAAAAGCAGTGACAGGTCATATGCATTTAACAAAGTCCCCATTCCTTATAATCGAAACCATTATTAACTTCATAGCTGTTACTTGATCTCCATTTCAGTTTGCAAGACATGAAGCTGGTAGTGCTGACTGTTCCAGAGGTGTATGTATGTCATCTGAATGTGCTGACCCTGCCAAACTGGGAGACCGTGTACAATCTACAGTTGTCTGCCCCTTGTTTGCTCGCCAAGTGTAACACATTCCAGGCAAGACAATTTGTTCTGCACTTGCTTATTCATACTTAGACAGGGCATGGATTGCTTTCCAAATTAGCTTATTTTAGTTTCTTGGCAATTTTGGCATGTGTTGTGTTGGATTGTATTATCATTAAACACTCTGTGGCATATTGATAAATTTTATTTACAGCAAAGATAATTACTGCAAATAAATGAACAACTCTTAACTGATCATATAGTTCTCTATTACACATTAGTATACTTATTGTTCATGCAGTTGCTGTGATTTTCTTTCCTGTAAATTAATAAATTATCACTTTTATAAATATTCCATTTATGGTAATTTAAAGCTATGATGTCATTGTTCTCACAATGGCTACTTCCATGTCATTTTAAGAGAATGTTCAAATAGCCATATTGACTTCGCTTATCATCCTATTTTGATAATTCTTTAACCCTTTTTTAAGTTTTTCAAAACTCAGTAACAAAGCTTGTCTGATACATGCATATATCAAATAATGTTTTAATGCGTCAGTGGATTTTTTTCCTTATGTTTGCTGTAAAATTAGTGTTTGACATTCTGTAAGCCTCCTTCCTCTGTGATATTTGATATAATGGTACAGTTTTGAAAAACATTAAAATTAACTATTATCTCCGATATAAGAGCACTTTTTTGCATTGTTTCAGAAATACAACAAAAGTAACATCAACGAATAATTTGCCCACCATGCAATTGTATTTATTTTTAAAACACTGTGACAATTAATTAACAATAAAAGAAATATATATCAAAACTCCTTCCATTGCAGATGTAAAGCATTTCTGCCATTTTTTTCAAGACTTATTCACCATATCTTGTTTACTATTAGTAGGCTATAACAGGATAAGTCATGTAAGTTGTTATTTGTATATGGGCATCTATAATTACATGGTTATACTTTACAGGATGCGCTGTACTTTACAGAAATCTGTCCAAACAACGAGTAAGTTATGTAATTACTACAGCTAGATGAATGTTTGCATTTTATATACTGTTTTGTATGGTCAAGACAGTCTTTTGTTTAATCATATTTTATTGCCAATATATATTTAATACATAGCAATTGGTCAGAACACAAGTTCTCACAACACTAGTTATGGCTCTTCTTGTATGTTTGTTCCATTCAAATACTAAATGTAATAGCATGGCAAGGGCTATTCCATTAAAACATACAGGAAGTCAATTTAATATTAAAACATCTATGGGTGAACCCTATTTTCAAATATTTGGTTCTTTAAACTCAATTTTGCATCTATGAGTGTTCATTTTCAAGTGTCTTCCTGGGTTACTATGTATGTTTTAATGGAATATCCCTAAGCTTGTAAAGGAAATTGTCGTTTAAAATATAAATGATTGGTTGTAGTTTCTAATAGGCTTAAAGCATGACGTATAACGAAAATAGATATGTGTCAAATGTAAACTGATTTACATTTGACAAATACCCCATAATATGTTACAGACCTTCATTGGGGGGTATTAAATGTAAATGAAGACATTTGCGGTGTTTACATTTTACCACTGCTTGGAAATCATATTTTGTTTGCCTTCCTAATCGCTCAAATCAGTTATATGGGTATCCATTTGTATTTAAACATTTTGAATCGACTTTCACAATTTATTCCACAGTTTTATGCAGGGAAATTTCAGATTATGTGATGTTATCTCAGTCTGTTATGAAATTCAGTCCCACACCTTGTTTACATTTTCTTCTTTTAATTTTTGTAGAAAGCCAGGAACTGTCTCCACTGTGAGGTTTAGATGTTTGAATGAAACAGACCCAAAGACAAGGTATTGTATATGTTGTTACTGTATATAAGTCTGCACACAGTACCGAGAGACTAGTACAGCTATGTAAGTTTTATTTCCCTTCGCAAATATGACCTGGTTATTCCACTAGAGCCCCTTTTTATATCTAGTTGACTGCGATGAGTTATACAATGATGAACCTCTTATCAAGTTGTTGAAGCCTTTTAATCCCAAATGCAGTGTGGGACTTCAGTGTCCCAGACTTTATGTATGAAAACTTTATGTATGAAAATGACAATTTGTATTGGATTATAGTTCTTTAGTTCTGATATTATGTTTCTAAGAAATGGTTTTAAGTCTAAGTTTGTTGACAGGTTGTACAGAATTCTACAGAAGAACAAGTTCGAAGAAGCAGAACAGTTTGCCAACTTATTCAGACTGGACATTGAGGTAGGTTTTATGTTGCAGTCTCTGTGTGCATGTCATTGTGAACTTGTTATACCCATGCAAAACAAACTTTCGGGACGGATACTTGATTTGGTCCATAGGTCGATCTGTAGACACAGCCTTTCCCACTCTCCACACACATGAAATGTCACAGGTGGACTATCCATGGTGACAGGATGACCATTATAGATTTTGGGGTTGATAGGGTCAAGGTCACCATGACCTGGTGATAAAACATTGTCGGATCTTTAAATTTTCAAGATTTACATTATTTTGTGTGCATATCATTGTAAACTTGTTATACCCCTGTAAAACAAACCTTTTTTTTTAGTGGGGGTGGGGGATTATACTGAATTCAAGTCCCTCTGTCGATCTATAGACAGCCTTTCCCGCTCTATCACTCTCCAAGATTTGTAGCCACACTCGTGAAACGTCACAGGTAGTTTTTCCATGGTGACAGGGTGACCTTTATAGATTTTGGGTTCAACAGGTTTAATGTCAAGGTCACCTTGGCCTGATAATGAAAAACTTGTCCACTGTAAAACTGTTCATAACTCACATGAAACTTCACAGGTAGACTTCCATGGTGAAAAGATGACTCCTATACATTTTGGGGTCAGGATTTGATAAAAAAACAACACATTTTTATTTCATTTACTTTGCTTCAGTTGCCAAAACTTGTGTTTGTGTTATTTCAGCTGGTACACAAGGTGAAGACAAACTACTTAATCAACCAGTTGTCACCCTGGAATGTGGGCAAATATGATGAGGGTGAGGTGACTAACATGATGTCTCAGCTCTGGACCTGCCTTGATACCATTGTTGTATGTACACCTAACTGTTGATATCATTGTTTGTACACTTAGTTGTTGGAAAATATTTAATATCAATCTTCTGCCTATTTAGGTTTTAAAACAAACACAAAAACACTACATTGGAGACCTAATGGTCAAATGCTCTATAATTTAAATCCACAGCCAACACCACACCTTTAGGGCTGCCTACCCTGTCGTGGTTTTAATATTTTCCGACTTGCAAAGACCTGTAATTTGAATGATAAAATACCTACTTTTGCCAGACCGTTTTTCTTTTCATCGCTCATATGGCATAATATGACCACTATGAAAACACAACATTTATACAGGCTAGTAGTTCTGAAATTGAAATAAAACCTCATATCAGCATGGGATTTTCTCGATCACTTTAAAACATGGCAGATTTCTTTTCTTGGAAGCAAAGAAAAATCTGTTTCAAATTAACGGCTGCTTTATACAATGCAGAAAAAATCACCTTTTTTCTGTTTTGACTTTTATCTTAAGTCCATGTGCTTTCAAGAGAGATAAAAAAAAAGATCTTGTTTTGCAGCTAGTCTGAACTGATTATTTCAAGACTTTCTTGTATGAATATGTAGGGTCAAATACAATTGACAACAACGTCCTGTTCAATACATTTTTAATCTGTTCCCTTTAAGAACATTACATCTGTTACAACAGTAACAACCAATTTATATTTTGTTTGGAATATTCTGGCCGCAAGAGGACAACTTTCGAAGGTTGGAGGTTCATTTTATCGAGTTTAACTTATTTACTTATTCAGTATAGCCCTTGATATTTCAATATCATAATACTTATTCATATCCGAGTCCATACCAGACAGGACTTCTTTTTATTTGTTCATATCATTGTCCATACCAGACAGGACAAACCTATTCATAGTCCATACCAGACAGGACATATTTGTTCATATCATTGTCCATACCAGACAGGACATATTTGTTCATATCATTGTCCATACCAGACAGGACAAACCTATTCATAGTCCATACCAGACAGGACATATTTGTTCATATCATTGTCCATACCAGACAGGACATATTTGTTCATATCATTGTCCATACCAGACAGGACAAACCTATTCATAGTCCATACCAGACAGGACATATTTGTTCATATCATCGTCCATACCAGACAGGACATATTTGTTCATATCATCGTCCATACCAGACAGGACATATTTGTTCATATCATTGTCCATACCAGACAGGACAAACCTATTCATAGTCCATACCAGACAGGACATATTTGTTCATATCATCGTCCATACCAGACAGGACATATTTGTTCATATCATCGTCCATACCAGACAGGACATATTTGTTCATATCATCGTCCATACCAGACAGGACAAACCTATTCATAGTCCATACCAGACAGGACATATTTGTTCATATCATCGTCCATACCAGACAGGACATATTTGTTCATATCATCGTCCATACCAGACAGGACATATTTGTTCATATCATTGTCCATACCAGACAGGACAAACCTATTCATAGTCCATACCAGACAGGACATATTTGTTCATATCATTGTCCATACCAGACAGGACATATTTGTTCATATCATCGTCCATACCAGACAGGACATATTTGTTCATATCATTGTCCATACCAGACAGGACAAACCTATTCATAGTCCATACCAGACAGGACATATTTGTTCATATCATCGTCCATACCAGACAGGACAAACCTATTCATAGTCCATACCAGACAGGACATATTACTTTTATGGGCTGTTTCATCATGTTTTCAAAAAGTAAGGGGTCCCAAGGGAGCTACGCACTAGATCTTCCTTTGAAATAGTATTTCGGGCAGAACCCTGACCCCTATTTAAATAACAATATTTGTTGATGAAACCTAATTAATTTTATAAATTTGTTTTATTAAATTATATTAAATCATAGGAAATCATCATGTTAGTATAACCCGAAGGCGCCTTAAGCATGACTATTCGCTATGATTTACGAAATACAAATTGTAAGTTATCAGCATTTTCCGTCCCGAGAGTATAGTTACATATATAACGCCATAACGAGACAATGCTTCATTGATTTAAACGAACCTCCAACCTTCGATTTTAGAATTTCCGCTCGCGACTTTAAAAAATACACTTAATTGTCAATCTCAGTCATTCTGTACCAATTTACCAGATACCACAGAGTGTTCAGTATTACCAATCACAATAATACATGTCCGTCTTTTGTTTCAATATCACATAATCCAACTGGTACCATAACACAAATAAATATTTCGAATATCTGCAATTTGTTCTGTTATCACTTGTTACATTCCATGACAGTTTATGTACATAAAAATCTGTATGTAAATCGCATGAACGATCCATAAAGCAACGATTCATGAGGCTCCCGATTATTGTCCCACTCCACTTGCTTTAGGTGTACAGCCAGGTCTTGCAGGTCTTGACAGCTTATTCTCCAGCAACCTGAAACGAACTGCCAGAAAACTGTCACTATACATCTACATCAAACAAACTAGGTGTACCGTAATAGAATGCGGTATACTACTAAACAATCAAACTATGAAAGCTACGGATTATTGTCTGTCGAAGACAACTTGCTTTAGGTGACCGTGTACAATCAGTTCTTGACAGCTTATTTTCCTGCAACATGTATCAAACTGGCAGCAAACATCATTACCTATAAATGAAACAAACTAGGCGTACTATAACAAGAGTACATTATTTTACTAAACAATAAAACCAGGCTCCAGATTATTGAAAGATAACTTGCTCCTGGTGTACGGCCAGTTCTTGACAGCTTACCTGCAACATGAATCAGACTGGCAGAAAAATTCCATTAAACACCCATGAAAACAAACTAGGTGTACCACAATAGAATATATTCTTCTATTCCTAAACAATTAAAAACAGGCTCCGAGCAATTGTCAAAGAAAACTTGCTTGAAGTGTACAGCCATATCTTGACAGCTTATTGTCCTGCAACAGGAATAAAACTGCAGAACAATTTTAATACACATCCACATCAACAAAAACACAAAAACTTGGTGTACCATAAAACCGAATACCTTATTATACTCAACAATAAAACCAGGCTCTAGATAATTGTAGAAGACAACTTGCTTCAGGTATACAGCCAGTTCTTGACAGCCTATCTGCCTGCAACATGAATCAAACTGGCAGAACAATACCATACACCTACATGAAACAAACTTGGTGTTTCATACTAGAATACATTATTTTACTAAACAATAAAACCAGGCTCCGGATTATTGAAAACAATAAAACCAGGCTCCGGATTTTTGACGAAGACAAGTGTATAGCCATTTCTTGACCGCTTATTTTCCTGCAACATGTATCAAACTGAGAGAAATCTTTATTACTCATCCATGAAATAAACTAGTTGAACCATAATACAGTACATTATTCCTCTAAACAATAAAACCATACTCCCGATTATTGACAAAGACAAATTACTGCAGGTGCATAGCCATTTCTTGACCGCGTATTATCTTGCAACATGAATCAAACTGGCAGAAAAAGTTATTACATGTCCACATAATAGAATACAACGGAAATCCATAAAAACATCCTGACCTCTTCACTATAATTATAATGAGTCATACTATACTACTACTAATTTTAATCATATGCCTGCGCGATTTAAACTAGGGATGGGAGGGCGGGAGATGCTTTCAATCTCATGTCTGTTGAAAAAGTGACAGATTTACACCAAAACGTTCCGAATGAAAAAGCCGCACTTCGTCCTCACTTTTTTCGACCCACCTCTATTCGCACTTAGTACGAGTCGCCCTTAAACCGATCACCGCAGGAGAACGGTGTTCTAGGAGTCCGGACAAGAAAACTAAAATAATTGTGGGCTATTGAATATGCAATATCCTTTATTATTTTAAGACTTTCTTGTATGAATATGTAGGGTCAAATACAATTGACAACAACGTCCTGTTCAATACATTTTTAATCTGTTCCCTTTAAGAACATTACATCTGTTACAACAGTAACAACCAATTTATATTTTGTTTGGAATATTCTGGCCGCAAGAGGACAACTTTCGAAGGTTGGAGGTTCATTTTATCGAGTTTAACTTATTTACTTATTCAGTATAGCCCTTGATATTTCAATATCATAATACTTATTCATATCCGAGTCCATACCAGACAGGACTTCTTTTTATTTGTTCATATCATTGTCCATACCAGACAGGACAAACCTATTCATAGTCCATACCAGACAGGACATATTTGTTCATATCATTGTCCATACCAGACAGGACATATTTGTTCATATCATTGTCCATACCAGACAGGACATATTTGTTCATATCATTGTCCATACCAGACAGGACAAACCTATTCATAGTCCATACCAGACAGGACATATTTGTTCATATCATTGTCCATACCAGACAGGACAAACCTATTCATAGTCCATACCAGACAGGACATATTTGTTCATATCATTGTCCATACCAGACAGGACAAACCTATTCATAGTCCATACCAGACAGGACATATTTGTTCATATCATCGTCCATACCAGACAGGACAAACCTATTCATAGTCCATACCAGACAGGACATATTTGTTCATATCATTGTCCATACCAGACAGGACAAACCTATTCATAGTCCATACCAGACAGGACATATTACTTTTATGGGCTGTTTCATCATGTTTTCAAAAAGTAAGGGGTCCCAAGGGAGCTACGCACTAGATCTTCCTTTGAAATAGTATTTCGGGCAGAACCCTGACCCCTATTTAAATAACAATATTTGTTGATGAAACCTAATTAATTTTATAAATTTGTTTTATTAAATTATATTAAATCATAGGAAATCATCATGTTAGTATAACCCGAAGGCGCCTTAAGCATGACTATTCGCTATGATTTACGAAATACAAATTGTAAGTTATCAGCATTTTCCGTCCCGAGAGTATAGTTACATATATAACGCCATAACGAGACAATGCTTCATTGATTTAAACGAACCTCCAACCTTCGATTTTAGAATTTCCGCCACAGCAAATTTCAAATTTGTCCCCCAAATTCTAATAAAAATGTGCAATATATTTCCATATTTAAATTACATGCTTCAAAGCACTATAGAGCTTTTCATAAATTCACCAATAATTGCACTTTTTTTAAAACGCGTTTGTTACACTTTTTAAGCAATGACCACCAAATTGCCACCCGTTTCTAATATATGTCATACCTCATTTATTTTATGCACTTCACAGTACATCACCTTATTTTACGCTGTTAAACAACATCCCTAACCACAACTTTCCCAATATTCATAAAATTATACCTCATTCAAAATTATTTAGTTTGATGTTTTGATCAATCTTCCAGAGCTACAGATAAGCAGTGTATTTGCTTAAATACCCAATCAAAAATTAAAAAGCATGGGTACCAATAAAGTAATCGAAGTTGTCAAATAATAAAACAACCAATTCAAATTGAGCAGTATATGGGTTGTTGTAGAGGGACACCCAGTCACCTTGTATTTATAAAACCCCGAAACAATGTTGCAAACTTTTATTGTTTTATTTCACCCAATTGAAATCACGAAATACCCAATTAAATAAATACCGATGGTTAAATGCCCAATTGATTACCTGTTTGTAGGCCCTGTTCCAATATGGACTCCATAAAACATAAATAAATTCTTAGCCGGCCTGACACGCACTTCATATAACACTGCTTGCATATAATAAACCTACATGCGTTCTATGTCAGCCCAACACCAGCTGCAGACAATAAACCTACATGCATTCCATGTCGGCCCGACACCAGTCTCATAACAAATATGAACAAACCATGGCTCCATATGGCATAATTATGTTCTGTGTCAACCAGACACCAGTTCCATATATAGTATAAGGTATATCCCTCTTACTGAAGACGCGGGCTCCGTCCCCAATCAGTACTGGTGTATAATTAACAATTCATAACTTTCACATGACATCATCAAACTAATTTGACCGATCAGTCATCAATAAAATAAAAGACCTCCACAATCTGGTAGGGGGTAAACTCGGTGTTTATCATTGGTGCTCATCTGACTTTAGCCCTTTATAAAACTAGTTTATAATGGCAATTCAGTTAAAAGCTTTATTTTTTGTGTACATCTATGTATCTTCTCTTGGTGTTGTCTGATTTTAAAACACCAATATGGATACATTTAATTTAAAGTGTGGTCTAATATTTTCATATTTCATATAGAGATTGAGGAGTCCGAGTAACCCCTTTATTTTCACCTACTGAATATCTCAGCCTACAGTAAGTTGACCGGATGTGAAAGTTATAAATTACGTACTCACTTGCTTATTTTTGAGACTGCGAATTTTGTCCAACTAGCAAAGTTGCATTCTTACTCGTATTTTATGAATCTTTCAATCATGTTAACTTTATACAAAAAAGTTTTGTTGTTGTAGTTTTTTTTTTTTTTTTTTTTTTTTTTTTTTTTTTTGTGAGTGCCGAACATTTCAGTTTGCAGAAATCAACCAGCATATAACAATTTTGTGAGCTAAATTCGAGCCCCGAGTACTACTTTTTTCATACAAAATATTAATAAAATACTTATCACTTTTTTGATTATCTTTCAACCAGTTTGTCTGCTCCACTACTGTACCATTCTGCCAAATACCACAACACACAGCATTACATGTATATCACCTGACACAAGTCTGCTCAAACATTGACCCCAATTTCTGAAAATTATCAAATATAGGTGTATGCACCCTTGCCATGTTAGAATACTACAATCTATTTCTGCAAATATTAACTCATATCAAAAGACATCCACAACACTATTGATTTATCTTATGATATTATTATTTTAAAATACAATCCATGAAATATGGTTAAATCGCAATGAATAAAATGTTCTGAAACATACTTAACTGTTCCATGTTTTCCGGCAACAATTTCATTGCTTACAAAGCCTATATATATGTACAATAAGGAAAGTTACATTATGTCAGATGTTGCTTTGAAAGAGTTGCACACTGTCCGAGTATTGTCGGAGTGATATTTCTGCGTGACCACCCTATACATTTATAATGTTGAACATATGTGTTTCATTATAATAATTATCTAGCATAATTTCTTCTTCAAATATCCAAAACAGCATGTAAGCATTGCAAAAAGAAACCTCTTCTCCTGTGTTAAATGGAAGTTTTATACAAACTTTTCAAACCATCCCCCCATACATGTACATACAGGCCAGTGGAGACTTACAGGAAGCATGTCACAGCCTACCTAGAGGTGTTGTAAACAACAACCTTTTATAATAATTCATAGCAACATATGCAAATACATCTCCGCTTTTCCAAAATAATTCTAAGTCTTTAAAACTTAAAATGCAGTGCAGAGTCTGCCGGAGAATTTATCTCAAAACCACAAATAAAATAGAACTGTTTATATTTATAACGACTGCGCTATACTGCCCCTATAAATGCAGGTACAATAACAAAACTTATCTTTTATTTAGGCACGTGTCACACCTCGCCGGCCCGTTCGTACAAACACTTTTTTAACAGTGTCCCGTCATCTTTCAGTTCCAACGCTGAAAGTTTCATACGTTTTTTGCTGCGGTAACCACATTCGCCGAACGTAGTCACTGTAGCCCTAACTAGGCTGTCCACTACCGAATATATTTACTATCAGACGTCCACGTGTTCGAAACCAAACAAATCAAGTTCAGTTTAATTGCAGGCAAGATGCTTTCAATCTCATGTCTGTTGAAAAAGTGACAGATTTACACCAAAACGTTCCGAATGAAAAAGCCGCACTTCGTCCTCACTTTTTTCGACCCACCTCTATTCGCACTTAGTACGAGTCGCCCTTAAACCGATCACCGCAGGAGAACGGTGTTCTAGGAGTCCGGACAAGAAAACTAAAATAATTGTGGGCTATTGAATATGCAATATCCTTTAGAATTTTAGAGGCCACCCTTCTTATCTACCCTGAAGAGGAGTACATACTTGTGCTGTGTTAAGTATGTGCTATATTTAATATGTACTCTATGTTTTTAGGATGACTTTCACACTGCCGAGAATTGTATGAGGGCAGCTCTTCCAACATTTACAGAAACAGAAAGGCTGCTGTTGTACTGCAGTGACAGGGTAATCACTAATATTTCTCGGCTACTGAAGTTAAGCAAGCGCTTCATTAAGTGTTTCCATTTTGTTTTAAACTGTGTAATGTGTATTAGGGCTATTTCATTAAAACATACCTGGGATCACAGGAAGGCAAGTTAATAAACATCTATGAGTGAACTCTGAAATTTGGTTCTCCTTTAAACTAAATTTTGCATCTATGGGTGAGTGTTCAAATTCAAACGTGCCTTTCTGTATGTTTTAGTGGAATAGTCCTTACTTTGTTTTCGCAAGTAAGAAAAATATTTATTAAAAACTATTTTTATGCCCCCGAAGGGCGGCATATAGTAGTCGCACCGTCCGTCAGTCCCCGTTCGTTCGTCCAATCGTATCTGGTCTATAACTCTGACATTCCTAGACAGATTTTCAAATAACTTGGCACAAATGCTCACCACATCAAGACGCGCGCAAAATCCAGGTCCGTGGCTCCAAGGTCAAGGTCACACTTAGAGGTCAAAGGTCAAAACCACTTTCGGGGCATTTGTCAGTGACATTTCTTCTTCTTCTTTTGATTTCAGTCTTTTAAAAGCAATACGAAGAAATGGTAGACTCGAATAACATGTATGTATGAAAAAGAAACTGCATGAACCAATTGTGCATCATTGTCATCTTGTGTTCTTCAGCTGAGCAAAGTGGTCCCCAATAAGGACATTGTTGTACAGGAGAAGCAGCAGTTACTCGGCAGCAAGGTAAGCGCTCCCCCTACCCCCACACCAGCCCACTCACCAACATGCACAAAAAGTAGGTGTGTTTCCAGTACCCCACCAGCTTCTGTTTTAAATGACCTACATATTTTTTGGAAAATTTAGGAAAAAACAAACCAAAAAACAACAACATATATGTCAACTCTTATCTGAGCTTAGCCATCAAAATATAATGTCGTAGTTTGATGGATACTCATATAAACTGAAAATCCGGAGAACAAAAGAAAAAGATAAAAACATTATATTAGTTATTTGGATTCTTGACGGGACATGGGCTCACATTCCATGCTTGGCAAGTATATTCTCCCTCGCTTTCAGGCAAACAATGCTATTAAATATTATGTCAGCCGTTTACCCACAATGGAAAGCGTAGAAAAGCGGTAAGGAAGAAACCGTCTACGGTTTCCACAACGAATTGGTAATGTAATCTCCGCCATTTTGTTTTTGTGTATTGAAGGTATGAGGCACCCATGTTGAAATTGTCAAATGTTCACGCCGTGAAACATAGACAAGACGTGAGCTCATGTCTAATTCAGTTTCTAGATATGTCAATTCCATGTGTATGATTCACAATTCCTGATGTTGTTGTATTTCAGTTGATGCAGATTCAACACAGACTTGTCACATTTAAAATAGCCTATGGAGAGGAAGCATTTACGTAAGCTACGAAGTAGTCTTGTTTTATATTACAAAATAATAAAATGTCAGACCTTAAAGATTTTAATGGTACCTTTGTTTTGGACTAGGTTTGAGATCAAGAGATCTAGAATTACAGTAAGGTTAACATTTTCAGAAAATTTACTTGCTGGACTTCCCCAGTCACAATGAAAATTGCATTGTGGATTCAACTCATAGTCGGACCTTAAGAATAATTGGTAGAGATGCTAAAATGCTCTCTGCAATACGACGTGAATTAGAGTTGTCGCATATTATTCAGTCAGTTGTTAACTTTTAATGTGTCTGTTACATGTACCATTAATTTTAAATTAAACATAGTGTGGATATGTTGGTGCTTTGATTTATCAAATTTAAACCTGAATGCACCATTATAATTAATCTATATTTCGGAATGCACCATATTTAATGTATGTTCCTGAATGCACCATATCTAATAGGGGTAGCATAAGACTTAATAAGAGTTTTGTGTTTTACCATCACCACTGGGTTTCTTGTGTCCAAAAACAAAACAGGGCACTTCCCTTAGCCGCTTCCATAAGATGGGGTTGTGACCGGTCTGTTCCGATCGAGTATCTTCACAGAGCAGGTTAAAGAACCATAGGCATCTGTTTAAAGTCAGAATATGCTTATTGTTAACCTTAATGCAGATGATAGAGACCTTGCATCAAGTATTTGTGTATAATGTTACCGTCAGATCTGGATTAAATCCCCTGATGTTAATAAAAACAACTGATTAGAAACGTACACTTTGTTAAAAAGGCACGCTAACCTTTTAACTCTTGTGTTTACATAAACATTACCTGTGCTATAAATAAACCATTTGCATGCTGTCAAATTTTCCAGCATCACATGAGGGAGATTGGACATCGAAATCTGGGAGTTTTGGTCCAAATCAGGGGGTTTACGAAACGCCATGAAACAATCACATTTTTTCAAAAAATTATTAATAAAACTAGAAATTAAGTAACAGTTATCAACATTTCTATTTTTAAAATTTAAATATTAAATATGTTGACAACTGTTACTTTATTTCTAATTTTATTTTGTATTTCATAATCTATATATATATAACAAATAACAGTATATGTATAAACTATCATTTTCGGCAGAAAATTAATACTGCTTACATTCACAACTATCACAAATTATCTCCTTACTTCATCACAGAACATTTTCTTACACTGTCACACAACATACAAATCTCTGTTTAACCATGGTGCTTTTACGAACACCGAAACACGTTTGCAGACAGAACATGCTTAAAATGGTACTATATATCGCCTGACATGCACTCGCTAAGCAATTAAAAGCAATTAATAAAATAAACACCGAAAACAATCAACTAAACACTTTGAACTTGATCAGAACATGTTTTAATATATGTGTGTATTTGTATTTAGTATGTCTTGTATGTATTACCGCCTCAGTGCTGATGGTGATGGACTTTGTAAAAATGTTATACCTCAATAAAAATTGATTGAATTGATCAAACAGTGCAAAATCCTTCTCAATTTAGAATATAACCAGCTGATACAATCAACCACCTGATGATTGGTGTAGTCAATCAACCACCTGATGATTGGTGTAATTAGCTTTAATTGTCGGCATCGCACCTATAATCTTCTAGTTATGATGCACCTACTGTCCAATGTTTTCATAACAAGGTTATGATTTGCGAAACGTGATTGTTTACGGTTTGTTTACCCGACCATATTTCAATAAATCTCGTGTGACGCTAGATGCAAGATGCAATTTTATTGGTTGGTTGCATGATCGTAACCCTGCCTTGATCGATTTGACATGCGACAGCTGTGAACTCATTGTTTGACACTTGTAAACACATGCTGTGTAATACACATTACAGGCAATCAACCATACTCAGCAAATAATTGACTTCCGGCACTTTTTGAGCAGCTTCCGTGTGATCGGTAGATCAAAGGCAAATCGGTAGTCTACCGGAGAATGTGGGAGATTTGGCATGCATGCAATTGGATCTGCACACTTCCTGTGTTGTGCTTGGCGTCGCGCAGCGTGTAGGGGGTACAGCGTAACTAGTATACAAATATTTATTCGGCATAGTGTGTACAGTTTAATTTTACTCAGTTCATTTGTTAGCGTAATTCTCAAAGTTGTAACGCTTCCAAGTGCTTCGTCTACTGTTAATAAGCATATTCTGCCTTTAGTAGTAAAAACAGAATGTGTTGATGAGCCATTAAACAATCCTATTTATCTTGTATTGCATCAGGGGTGAGAAGTGGGAGCAGTTTCTGCGTGTCAACCTCCTCCAGGAATCCCTCAGATGGATGGACAGAGATCACCTTGATACTGGCTTTATGATCTGGACCAGGCACCAGGTAAATGGGATGTCCATTCTCTATGTGCATTTGTTTTCTCGTTTTTCCATTCTAGTTATCGTCAAACTTTCCGTTTCAGATTTATTATTTTCTTTTCATTTTGATAAAAGAAAACAATTTATCGATACAGTTTTGTATTCAGCTTTGCTTTTGGTAATATAAAAAAAAAGGTATTTAGATATATTATTCACAATTTGGTAGCGTTTTGCCCCTATTTGAATCGTTTATGGATACAATTTTGACTTGTTTGATGCAGGCTGAGTGGACATCAGAATCTTTGACGAGCGAGCTGATTCAGCAAGTTCTGTCTACCATACCATATGACACCCCACCGTGTAACCTCCTTGGCTATATCAGTACAGGACTTATACCTTTAGTGATGAGGGAAGTCCCACAGGCTCTGGTAAGTAATGTGATGTATGTAAATGTTCAAAGTTCATGACCTGACTAACACAGGCCCTTGTAGTTATTGTGGTATATGTAAATGTTCAAAGTTCATGACCTTTGGTAGGTACTGTGGTTTATGTAAATGTTGAAAGTTCATGACCTGTGGTAGTACTGTGGTTTTTATACATATTAAAAGTTCATGACCTCTGGTATGTAAATGTTTTACTACTTGTCTGTATGTGGGAACCAGTGGTTTTCTTTAATTGTAAATATAAACGGGGATTGAATTGAAAACTTTCAATATTTTATCTATGTGTTCTACAACTATAAGTCAAAGTTATATCTTTCTTCATGCAGTAATTTCAATCTTTGTATATATGTGCATGTGTTTAGATAAGGATGTATTAGACACTGATACTGGAAGATTTGTAAAATTAACATGACATAAATTTTGTTTTAGGATGTTATTGTGGACTTTGTGATTGAAAAAACCAAGAATATGGAACTTACTGATAAGGTAATTACTTCTTCCATTTTGTCATTTGATCTGAGTAGAAAGTTTGGTTTAATGGTAGAATTGTTGTGCCTTCAAACTTAAAAACCCCAACCTAACACACCAAATAACGGCAATTACACTACAAAATCATGTGTCAAAACTATCCTGGTGTTCAGGTCATATAATAATGTATATGTGCCAATTAAAAGTATAGGTTTATTCACAGGTTCTTAAACTACCCGTGATTAAATATTCTTAAAATGAATTATGAGTTGGTAACTCTTAATTGGACGCTCCACTTTTGGGCTTTTGCCTGGCTGGTTAAAGCCGTTTATATTGTGTCTATAGATCCACCGTGGACTTTGGAAACTCCAACAATTATTTTTGATCTTTGTAATAATAACAAATCCAGTACAGACCCTACTGTCTTTCAAAGCAAATTTAATGAAATTAAATCGAAATACTGTGACTTTCAACATATCTACACAGATGGCTCTAAAGATGGAGATAAGGTAGCTGCAGCAGCTGTTGTTCATAAACACAGCATAAAGAGCCGCCTGCCTGACAAGGCCTCTATCTTTTCAGCTGAACTTAAGGCAATTGAACTTGCCTTAAATTATATTCAGGAATCTGATGATGACCATTTTGTAATATTTTCTGATTCCCTTTCATCTCTTCAAGCACTGGTTAATATGAAACATGATAACCCAGTTGTGCTTCAACTTTTAGAAAAGTACAATTCTCTTATAATTGATAATGTTATTATTTTCTGCTGGCTTCCAAGCCATGTAGGAATACGTGGTAATGATAGAGCTGATAGTGCTGCTAAGGCAGCATTAGATTTACATATAACTAATACCAAATTACGTTATACTGATTTTAAAAGTTGTATTAACACATATATTCGTAACTCTTGGCAAGCTGCTTGGGATTTGTCAGTTAACAATAAACTCCATCCAATTAAACCGTTACTCGGAGAATGGCGTTCTTCTAGTAGACCCATTCGTCGAGAGGAAGTTGTCCTAGCCCGGTGCAGGATAGGGCATACACGTTATACTCATTCATATTTATTACAAGGTGAGCAATTACCGGAATGTATACCCTGCTTTGCACCGTTAACGGTCAAACACATCTTATTGGAATGTGTAGACTCTGATCCTATGCGTCAAAGGTACTACAATGTTAATACTATGAAAGAGTTATTTGATACTGTAGATTTTAGTCTTGTTTTAGATTTCCTGAAAGAGATCAGACTATATAAATCATTGTAATGTGTTCTTATATATATTTACTTGTTTACATACCCGTTGCCGGGCATTTATTGATTTACATACATAGTTTATATTACACCTTATCATCCCTTATTTTTATTTTATTTTTAATAGTTTTATCTTTATATATTTACATTAATTTTTAATTAATACTTCATTTTTCATATTTTTTTTGCGCACAATATGACCTATTTATGTGTCAACGTGCCGTAAAACACCATTCATTCATTCTATAGAGTTTAGATTCTTAAAATATGTAAGTTATATATATACCTCATTGTCAGTAGGTTTAAAAACGGTGTACATATGTTGTAAGATTTGGCTGTTGTTGGTGGGATAGCTACTTTAAAGGTTGTGGGTTCTAGATGCCACTGTTGAATATTGCACAAGTGGCCTTGAGAAAGTCGTTTGGTCTCAGTGCCTTTGTCTGCTGAAAAGAGACGTTAACGGTACACACATCAATCTTGTATGAAGCATTAAAACCATCATCTCGAATTTGAACTATTCTAAATATTTAATAATATTGATTGCAAACTTATGTAGAAAAATCAACAGGACGCTGCGAGTTTTAAAGAAACCAAGAGACAGGGATCAATTTTCCGATACAGTCCTTTGTCTACCATACAAAGTGTCTTAATTTTTAACTTTAAAAATAATTGATGGACAGTCTTAATGATGCTTCTAAATAGTGTTTTTACTGCTAATATTGTTTCCAATCTACTTGCTGGCTTTCTTTAATTTTCCTGTATAGCCAACTGTAGTGTTATTATTTCAGGCCCACTGGCCAGGGACAGCGATACAGTTTGCTGAGTTTATCTACCTACGGTTGCATGATGTGACATCAGTTGTTATTGACGAAGACACATGCATGGCCAAAGATAATGCAAACAAGGTGCAGAATTTATATATCAATTTTCAGAAATATCTGCAATGCAGTAGATCAATAGGATGCAAATGCCATTATATTTTCTGCACAAATGTTTTATGGATTTCATTTCAGAAATTCACAAGTTTAGATGCTGTACTGTCTCCTGCTGGGAAAAAATATGTTTAGGTTTTTTGTGGTGATCTAAAAAAAAGTGTTTTGAAAAATGCATTACTACAGCTTAAATAAGAATGCCCATCTAAAATGTTGGGTTTACATCAACAAATTACATCTTCAGAATCTCAGAAGTTTACAAAGGTCTGATAACAAAATCTCACTACCGGTATTTCTAGCTCTTCATTTATTTCGTTATTCGTCATTTTTGCGCACCATTTGACCTTTTGTGTGTCATTCCATTCAAATCTCAATTCCTTCGACCAATCTCCCGATCTTCCTACTTGGCCTGTCAGAAGTTGAGCAGGTATATGAGATGCTGATATTGTATAATATTATTAAAGTAGAACATTGTTTCTTCTGTATAAAACATAAGGATTGTTTGTTGTAGACAAAACTGAGGTGTGAGACGACCCTGACGCCCCTACACACGCTGATCGTGCGGCTGAGACAGTTGGATGATGTACTGCACAAGTATAAATGTAGGCTGTCCTTGGCACAGTTTCTTCAGGTAGGCTTGTCTTGAATGATTTCACATTATCTTGGGGCGGGATATAGTGTCTTAAACTTCAACAGTATAAATGTAGGCTGTCCTTGGCACAGTTGCTTCAGGTAGGCTTGTCATGAATGATTTCACATGATCTTGGGGCGGGATATAGTGTCTTAAACTTCAACAGTATAAATGTAGGCTGTCCTTGGCACAGTTGCTTCAGGTAGGCTTGTCATGAATGACTTCACATCACAGATGTAGATATAGTGGTTTATACTTCAACAGTATAAATGTAGGCTGTCCTTGGCACAGTTGCTTCAGGTAGGCATGTCTTGAATGATTTCACATGATCTTGGGGCGGGATATAGTGTCTTAAACTTCAACAGTATAAATGTAGGCTGTCCTTGGCACAGTTGCTTCAGGTAGGCTTGTCATGAATGACTTCACATCACAGATGTAGATATAGTGGTTTAAACTTCAACAGTATAAATGTAGGCTGTCCTTGGCACAGTTGCTTCAGGTAGGCTTGTCTTGAATGACTTCACATCACAGATGTAGATATAGTGGTTTATACTTCAACAGTATAAATGTAGGCTATCCTTGGCACAGTTTCTTCAGGTAGGTTTGTCATGAATGACTTCACATCACAGATGTAGATATAGTGGTTTATACTTCAACAGTATAAATGTAGGCTGTCCTTGGCACAGTTTCTTCAGGTAGGTTTGTCATGAATGACTTCACATCACAGATGTAGATATAGTGGTTTATACTTCAACGGTATAAATGTAGGCTGTCCTTGGCACAGTTTCTTCAGGTAGGTTTGTCATGAATGATTTCACATCACAGATGTAGATATAGTGGTTTATACTTCAACGGTATAAATGTAGGCTGTCCTTGGCACAGTTTCTTCAGGTAGGTTTGTCATGAATGATTTCACATCACAGATGTAGATATAGTGGTTTATACTTCAACAGTATAAATGTAGGCTGTCCTTGGCACAGTTGCTTCAGGTAGGCTTGTCTTGAATGATTTCACATTATCTTGGGGTGGGATATAGTGTCTTAAACTTCAACAGTATAAATGTAGGCTGTCCTTGGCACAGTTTCTTCAGGTAGGCTTGTCTTGAATGACTTCACATCACAGATGTAGATATAGTGGTTTATACTTCAACAGTATAAATGTAGGCTGTCCTTGGCACAGTTGCTTCAGGTAGGCTTGTCTTGAATGACTTCACATCACAGATGTAGATATAGTGGTTTATACTTCAACAGTATAAATGTAGGCTGTCCTTGGCACAGTTGCTTCAGGTAGGCTTGTCTTGAATGATTTCACATTATCTTGGGGCGGGATATAGTGTCTTAAACTTCAACGGTATAAATGTAGGCTGTCCTTGGCACAGTTTCTTCAGGTAGGCTTGTCTTGAATGACTTCACATCACAGATGTAGATATAGTGGTTTATACTTCAACAGTATAAATGTAGGCTGTCCTTGGCACAGTTGCTTCAGGTAGGCTTGTCTTGAATGATTTCACATTATCTTGGGGCGGGATATAGTGTCTTAAACTTCAACGGTATAAATGTAGGCTGTCCTTGGCACAGTTTCTTCAGGTAGGTTTGTCATGAATGACTTCACATCACAGATGTAGATATAGTGGTTTATACTTCAACGGTATAAATGTAGGCTGTCCTTGGCACAGTTTCTTCAGGTAGGTTTGTCATGAATGACTTCACATCACAGATGTAGATATAGTGGTTTATACTTCAACAGTATAAATGTAGGCTGTCCTTGGCACAGTTGCTTCAGGTAGGTTTGTCATGAATGACTTCACATCACAGATGTAGATATAGTGGTTTATACTTCAGAAGTGTAAATATAGGCTGTAATTGGCACAGTTTCTTCAGGTAGGCATGTCTTGAATGATTTTACATTATCTTGGAGCGGGATATAGTGTCTTAAACTTCAACAGTATAAATGTAGGCTGTCCTTGGCACACTTTCTTCAGGTAGGCTTGTCTTGAATGACTTCACATCACAGATGTAGATATAGTGGTTTATACTTCAACAGTATAAATGTAGGCTGTCCTTGGCACACTTTCTTCAGGTAGGCTTGTCTTGAATGACTTCACATCACAGATGTAGATATAGTGGTTTATACTTCAACAGTGTAAATGTAGGCTGTAATTGGCACAGTTTTTCCAGGTAGGCATATTTTGATGACCACACGATGATTGATGTAGATATAATGGTTTATATTTCAGCAGTATAAATGTAGGCGCTGATTTGCACAGTTTCTTCATGTAGGTATATCTTGAATACTTGACGACTTATTTTATTATGAATGTAGATATATTTAAATTAGGGCTATTCCATTAAAACATACCTGGAACCTAGGAAGGCAATTTAATAAACTTCTATGGGTGAATCCTATTTTCTGAAATTTGGGTTTTGCATCTATGGGTGGGTGTTTATTTTCAAAAGAGCCTTCACTGGGGTCCCTTGTATGTTTTAATGGAATAGCCCTTATATTAACTTAAAATATTATCCTAAAATGTTGTGATCAACTTTTGCCCAGAAGAAAGATTCTATTGCGTTCAAGAATCTAAAGAGCTTCTATTTAAAATCATTTCTTTCTTTTTAATCGTAGGAAACAAAGGAGACGATTGCTTTCAGAATGCTAGACAAAGTGGTTGCTCTTGAATTGATAGCTCCTACTCTGGAGAGGCAGATCAGACCTTACATGAAGGAGCATGCGCTCAACCAGGACCACATATTCTCAAAGTATATCAAGGTATTTCCAGACAGGTAGTCTAGTAAAGTCTTGCTTTTACAGTTATAGTATAATTGGATCACCTGCTTAGTATGGAATCATTCACTGAATCGCTATTTATACCATGTCAAAAATGAACATCATGTGATTGGTCTTGATTGGATTCTCCATCACAATAAATACTGAAAATGTGATCCCTAGGAAGCAACAAACACAAACAAGAAATAAAAGTTAACACGAGCTGCCTCACTTCCAGGTTCACTGCAACCTCCCTCGGCCTCTGTTTACACGAGCTGCCCCTGGCCTCGGTTAATACGAGCTGCCTCACGCCCAGGTTCACTGCAACCTTCCTCGGCCTCTGTTTACACGAGCTGCCCCAGGCCTCAGTTAACATGAGCTGCCTCAGTGAGTGCAGGTCTCACTGTCCTTGGTCATGGTTGCCTCGGTCTGGTTGCCTGCTTGCCATCATGGTGTACGGTACTTATGGAGCCCCCATATACCAAAATATATATAATTTTTTATATAGAAATGCTGATTAGTTAAATTGGATGTTAATGTAATAAAATTTATACTACACAAGACCCAAGTGTCCGTCTCTGTTTAAGCCCACCAGGTTCTTTAAACTAGCACCATATACCTGTAAGTATTATGTGTTTGAATATGCTATCTGTTGCACTGTCTTCAGTTCCTTCTTAACTATGTCTGTTTGTTTCAGGACTTGCTGGAGAGATATGGTCAGGTGAGAAGTTTCACAGGAGAGGCAACCTGGGAGGCGAAGGCTTCGGCCATCATTGACTGTATAGCAGATCTAGAGGTTAGTGTATGGCGGACTTTATTTAGGGGAATAACTGCAAGGTGGTTAATAAGATGCTACTTGTATAGCACATACACACACATGTATCGTTGACAATATTGAAGAGGGAAAAATGGAAGTTGCTTAATTAGAATATACTTGCACATATAACGTAACGTGTCAGAAATATACGTTACAATGTCTTACAGGCATGTCTGCATCAATATACTTATGTCTTGGCCTTTTTGGGAGATGCTTAGTTTTTTGGCTCTCAAATGGTCAAAAACTTCTAATTTGAACCGAAGAAGAAATATGACGACTTGACAATTTACTGATGAAATTATGTGTTCTTGATTCAGAAATCAACGTTAATACAATACCAAATAAACCAAATTCTGCCAAATCTCATATTAAGATAATTTTACAAGAAGGTCAATTTTTTTTCTTCAGAATTTGCTTATTTTGTGTTTAGAGTATTAAAGATTTTGTTGAGCAAATCATTATGTTTTCAGCAAAAGATCGAGGGCATCCTTGAGGTGATGAAGTGGGCTCCCATTCCATGGTCATCTGGAATAGAGCAGATGGTGCAGATGGGACTCAAACTCAAGCATAACAAGTATGTCTCACAGGTCTCATTACCCTTTCAGTGATTAATGTTGAAATTGGAGGAAAATGCATTTAGCATTTCAAAAATATTTAATTACAAGTTGGATAATAATTGTTCTGTTAAAGGTAGTTCTTGAAAGTTAAGGTTTCAATGATTTTTATTGATGCTCCGGATATAGCTGCCTTTAACATTTAAAATGGAATGTCTCCATTCAGTATTTTTCATGTAATTTTATTTTTTCATAAATGGATTTTAAAGCAGTAACGTGTTTATTTTTGTGTAACATTTAGAATCAGTGGATATAATGCAGATTTTAACAATTCAATAAATCACAGCAAACATTTTTTGGTAAAAAGTGTTTAAAATGCATTTGTTCGACTGTCCATTTGTTTAAATTCTCTCTATTTTCAAATATTGGGACACCTTTGTTTTCTCTGTAATGTTCGTTGTCGTAATGTCTATGAGAAGTGTGATTATTGATTATAAAAGATTATCAAAGTTTGAACAGTGATCACATGATGCAAATTCGTTGTAATTAAGCAGTAAAAAAAAAGATATGCAGTAGAAGGTATCAAGTTAGAATTCTATGTATCATCTTGTGTTGTTTAGGGTGAGCAGGTTACAGGAGCAGTGTGACAGAGTTCACGTTAGGAAGCTTATGATGAAGTATGGCCTGAGAAATGTGGAAGTACCACAAGGACCAGAGGCAGAGGTATGACATTTTACGCTTTATGAACTCTGCGCTTAAGACAGAATCTGTGCCCGTGAGAGATATTAGGAATCCATCATGGGATATGGAAGCCGAGGGGTCAGTATTTCAGCCAGGATTGAGGCTCAATCACGTGATTAACTAGTTTGTCAATGAGAAGTTCTTACCAAATATGTGTAAGCGCCACCATAAAGTGTATCATGTTGGCTATAACATGAGCGGCCAATAAAGAAGAATTAAAAATGCTATAGACACAAACACCATGTATGCTTCCATGTATAACATTTCAGTCCAACAAAACCACACACCACATAAAGGTTAAATGAATAACAATATGTAAATGAGACACTGAGATGACTGCCTCTGATTAGTCAATGGTCAAAATACTATGAGAGAGCTTTTACTTCATTTAAGGTTACAAACCTGACTTTACTCCCATTATCACCCTCCTTACATATTTTGTGCACAATATGATCTATTTCTGTGTCGATGAGCCATGAAACATAACATTCATTCATTACCTGTTACAGAGGTTGATGTACCTGATGTTGACGCAGGACAAGGTGGGCTGTATGGAGGATGCCCTGGAAGTGATGCAGTCCTGTGGCGTCAACTGGAACGTCAGCCTTTATGGGTTCAGGTTCAGACAACTTATAACGCAAGACAGAGTGAGTGCATCCCAATTACTATACCTCGACAAAAATGGTAATGAAATCAGTCTTTTATGGGATCTGACAAGAGTGCCCGTTTCAGTATTAAATTTATAAACAATACAATTTTATGATGTGAGGCTGTGCTGAGCAAAATATCAGTTTAATTCAATGAGTTTAATAAATTCAGTATTTAATTGTCTCGAATATAAAATTCTATTTAATATCCCGAAAATTCAAAAATGATACATAATGTTAATTTATTAATGCAGTTGCCTGTATATGTCAGTATCATATGATGTCATAATACTAATAATTATGTTTGACATCCAGCAATTGAACTACCTCGTCAGTTTCCATAATCCAGTATTTTTAACGTTTATGGAAACTGAAGAGGTAGTTCTGATTGCACAACGAGCTGAACATAGAAGACTAAGCGAACGATTCAGCCGTCATTTGCATATTATTACACTAGTGTATTATGATATTTATGTCACGGCTTCATCACACTCCCACTCCGCAAGTTATGTGATAAATTTAACTTCCAGTGATCAGTATGCCATTGCAGAATTAATAGTGAAAACTACATGAAATATGTTAAATGTTCATCTTAAATGAATATAGTATACTTTTAGGGATGTTATTTAATGTAATCAGATTAAATTCTTGTTTATATCTCTAATCAGATTGTTTCTTTTTTTAAAAATACAGAAATGTAAAGAATAATCAAATCAATTGTTGTTTTTTTCCAATTTATTAAAACATTTAAATTGTGTTTACTGACAGCTGGAAGAATGCCTGGAACTCCTCAGAAGCCTGCCTCAGGATATGGGTATAAAGACAGCCCACGATATACTCATGTATGCTCAGGTCAAACTAAACTACACTGTAGATATCGCTGGCATTGTGGATATGGTAAGGACTCTTTAAGGTAGTGCACTTATACAGCCGAGTATATGTTTTTGCAACTGTGCGGCCGGAATCATTTCATTTAAAGGGACACACGGCAATCTTGAATTTTTCTATGAAGCATTAGAATTAGCCTCTCAGTGTAATAATAGACATTTGTTTGTTATCAGAGGAGATGCAGGTTACACACTATCCCATCAAATTGCATAATCCATTTGTTATACAGTTTACTATTTAAGCTTGTTTAATACCTCGGTCTTCGTGCAATGTTCAACTTGAAGCGCTTTTAATATAAGATAATTATAATATCTGGTTGTTGAAACCTTCAGATCCATCGAGAGAGGAGACTGTTTACTGAGGCAGCTATACACATCACAAAATATCTCCAGGCAAATGTGAAAGGTAACTTTATTAATAAATTGTGGTTTTAAAGTTGGCCTCGGGGTAAGTAGGCTTTTGGGCTTATTGAGCTTTATAGATATATAATAAAATCTGTGTTATCTCATCTAAACTTATCAAATGTAGAACTTACAATATATATAGAGAATATTATGTCAGTGCCTTTTACTATCAAGTTTATTAGGCGAGGCTTAGAAAACAAATACGTTTTCGTGCCGAGCCTAATAAACTTGATAGTAAAAGGCACTGACATAATATTCTATTTATCATGTAGATTATCCACATTACTATTATTACCTATTTCTCAGAATGTTACGCTTATCGAGGCCACTGCCATGTTGTTGTTTTTTGTTTGTTTTATGACGTCAGGCAACGTTACGTGCATGACGTCAGATAACGTTACGTACAATAAACGCCGAGGGATTCCGCATCGATTTGCTCTATTGGTCATTGCCTAATAAAGCAAAATTTAATAGGTCACCCCTTTATTAAGCAGAAAAGTGCATATCTGCATGATAAAATGTTGTTTATTCGCTTACGAGCGCAATTTCTGAATTGAATTTCTTCAATTTAAAATTTGTCGGAATAAAGTTTTAAGTCTGTAATGACTGATTTCAGATTCTCTGGAGGTGCGGGACTTGAAGCAACAGGAAAAAGTCTTGGCCAATATTTTAGCTCTTCAGGTAACTTATTTAGATTATTATCCCTGGAAAATAAATACTTAGGTCAGTCTGTCGTAAGTTTCTTTTCTATATCAGTAACTCCAAAACTGTTCAGGAGATATTCCTGTAAGTTACAACACTTATCAGACTAGTTGTCTTGTAGTTCCTTTTGATATAAAGACCTCAATATTTTTGGCTCTTCCATGGAAACAAAATAGTTAAAGTGTATTTTCTTTTTTTGTTTCCTCCAAAACCTTTCTATGTATCGTCATCAAACTTTGTAAACATATTAAACATAGTCATTTTGGGTGCTCTTTGCTATATAGAACATTCTTAGGCCCCAAAAAAAAAACAGGTCTGTTTCTGGTCTTGTTCTCCAGAAAATAAGACTAGGTATATACGTAGGTCTTTTTTTTTTAGAATTATTCCTTACTATACTCACATCAAGAACATCAAAAGCATGTTTCTTGAACATAGCGTCTCCGTGGCCGAATGGTTAACAACGTTGCGTTGTAAACCTTCGCCTCTCACCGCTGCGGGTTCGAATCTCACTGGGAGCTCGACTTGTAAGTGAGGAAGTGTCGATTCTTACGGATAGCTAGAGGTGTACAGTACTGGTTCTATCCAGGAAAGATGGGCGGTCTGCCTCCACCACAAAAAAATCGACCGTCATATATAAACTTACATGTGTTGAAAATGACGTAAAACAACATACAAACAAATGAACATAATATGGATTGTCCAATATAAAACTGCACTGACACACCTTAAAAGATTTTAATATTTTTTTGGTTCCCATGAAAACTGAGATTTTCATCATATTAAGTTTTGTTTCTGGAGCATGACTTGAGTGGGGATCAAGATATCTTTACGGAACTTGCCTTGTGTTTGTGCTTTGCGTCTGTCACAAAGTTTGTCCATTCAACTTCTCCTACAGTATTCAACAGACCTTTAGTATAAATACTTTATAAAGGAAAGTAAAAATATAAAATGGAGATGTGCATATTCTCACGTAATTTTGGATGTACCAGTTGGTTGCATTTCATTATTACTGCCCCTTTGTGCTCATAACATAACCACCATTTATCCCAAAGTTCTTCAGTTTAAAGCACATTTTCGTGAATCTTTTAAAAAACCAGAAGTATGAAGTAAAGATATGCGTACTGACGCAGCGTTCCAATCTGTTGATTTTTCACTAATGTAGGTGTAAGTGTATAGTACATGTATGATATCCACTGTTACAAAATTATGTTGTAGGTTTTTCTGCCATGTTCGAGTACTGGAACTTATATATCATGACTTGATTGTCACTTTGTCATGACACCTTTCCTCTCTGTCTCTATAGCCATTTATCTATCTGTCGGTCTGTATTTTTGTCTGTGTTTTAATATAAATGTCGCCATATTACAGTTGGAGTACAGCCAATATGTGACACTAGGGCAGTATGATGACATGGAGTTCAGGATGAATGTGATATTCACATATGTCAAGGAGTTCTTTGTCAACAGGAAACAGGCACAGGTAATGCAAAGGGATTTTGTCTTTACCACATGTTTATATAGTGTATATAATTCATATCTGCCAAGGCACCCCTAGGGCCCAGTGGTTAGCAAATTGACTCTGAATTCGGAGATCACTTGATTGGGCCTTAAATAAAATTAGTGAAGTAAGAATGTGAGCAGAAAATAATTGTATACTTGCAGGTGAGAGTTATTGAATTTGTAAACTATAAAAGCTTATAGTGTACACAACACTTGTTTTAAAGCTCTACAAGTGAAGTTTACTTATATTATGTTTGTAAGCGTTCAAATATAAATAATGTGAGAAATAGGCTGATTACAAAACATCGCTACTTCAAGCCCAATCTTTCTTATTCTAAGACCAAATCTGTGGGCTGTCAAGCATTGGCCGGTATGATATGCTTGGTACGATGTGTATGTCGTGATAAGTATTACATTTTACATTTGAACGTGAATGATGCTGCTGTATATCTGAGTGATTGTCACTTATCTGAAACATTTATTCCAACTGTCCGTCACTATCCCCAATCAGTATTAGATATATGTTTATATTACAGTATGGCCAGTCAGGCGCGTACCTGCCTATACGTAGATACGTAGCTGCGTAATGAAAATCAGAGATGCAAAACTTTTTTTTAACGTATTTTATACATTATTTGAACATAGCTGACATATGGAGCTTGATGGCATGACACTAATTTACTCTTGTGTTGTAAAAATATCGAAATCTTTAAGAAAATCTGTGTATTTTTGGTTCATTATTTTGCTTCCAAAAAACGCCAAAACGCACAATTTGGCGTCTATTTAAAAAAATAAATAAGGGGGAGCATACCCCACTAGCACGGTCAAACTGAATCTTGCGTGATGGGAAATAGCCTCCAGGGCCCTGTTTTATTAAACATCTTACGATAAGTCTTAAATTTTAAAACCGTTCACTTTGTTCACCAATGCATTCAATGTAGACAATTATGTGCGCAGGTAGTGCAGAAATATCACCTGTATAAGAAAATGAAATGCAATCATGTTTATTTGAAAAGTGTAATTTATAGGGAAGCATTTAAGAAATTGATTTACGATCAAAACGGTCGTAAGTTATAATACGGGGCCCAGGTACGCGCCTGCCAGTATTATTGTTTGCTTGAGTTGCACATAGGGTTGTAATTAAGAAACAATCTGCTCATTGCTCACTGAGCAGATCTTCTGTGAAGAGTTCGTAAACTGAAACTAAACCAGCCAGTTCGGATTAATACCGGAGTTAAGAGCCCTTGACTTTCTTAAATATGCTATATTTTGCCATGTTAACATGATAGGGCCTTCATTTTTTATCTGATCTGTATGTCTGGTCAGGATGACTAGCCGTCAGTAGACTGGAATGGGTTCCAATACTCCATCTCTGCCAACTTTTCAAATTGACAATACTATTCAAGCATTGCCGGTTACTATACTTCATGTAGATATTGTAAGTCGTTTGCATATGCACCTTGTAGTTATAAATGAGATTATGATTGTACTTTTCATTTTTCTAGAACGCCAGTTATGCCAAAGTGTATCGGTAAGTATCCATCCTGAATTGAAATATGTAAGAATCATATAAGTTACATCTATACAAATTATATTACATGTCACTCATGTTTTAACAATACAAAAGTAGAAACTTTAGTATAAAATAAAAACAAAAAAGTATATTAATCAGAATTCGTATTCAGAAGTGTTTTTTTGTCTGTTTACCTTCCCATGTGCACTTTTAGTCAGACTCGTGATGTGAATATGTTACTGTTACAGTTTGGCAGACATACTTCAGATTTCCCACACAACCTTACAAGGTCAGATGGCCATCAAGTGTGCCAATGCAGGAGACATACACACTGCTGTACAACTATGTGGGTATGTCAAGTTATCATGCATCTGGGATTCACTTAGCATTGCAGTCACTGTCTGTGTTTTGGGTGAACCAGGAGACCCAGTTTTAGAAATGTTTGCCAATTATATCTGATCTTTGCCACTCCTGCATCCACGCCTATTTTGTTCAATGTGTACTTTACAATACGGTGCATTAATGAAAAGTGTTAAATATCTCCAAATCTCATTGCAGCAAGAGTATTTGAAGTCAGCAAGTGTTAAATCTTTGCCTGGATTTCCATGGATAAATTGTAAAAACAGAATTTTGTGAGGCACTCTCACCTATTCAGTGATAGAATCAGCTTTCAAAAAAGTTATTAAAAAAATAAATCAATTGTATGTAACAACTTCATACCCCTTTTGTGTTGTCAGTGAGCTGTATGAATCCAGCCCCACAGAAGAGACGGCGGATACACTGTTTGAGGTGGCTCAGTCCTTCCTGTACCTACAGGCTGACGTGGACACGGAGGACGTGGATACCAACAAGTTACGACTCCTACCTGATGTCTGTTATAGGCTAGCTTGTCAGGCTGCATGTATTGGTAGTGCAGGTAAGGGTCTGGGGTGACTAGCTTGTATTGGTAGTGCAGTTGAGGGGCTGGGGTAGGGTTAAAGGTGGAAGCATGTCATTGGGTGGTAGGGACTTGTACTGCATATCAAGTAGTTATTGTAGGTCATTTTCCTATGTACCTGTACAACTACACCCATATTTTTATGCCCCCACCACCGAATGGTGAGAGAGCATATATTGTTAGCCATGTCCGTCCATCAGTCCTGAAAAGTTTGTGTCTCCTCCCACAGTTTTCAACTGATTGTTTCGAAACTTCACAGTATGCTTACCTATGATGTCATGATGTGCATATCAATTTGGTGTCAAAATCGATCTTGTATTGTCGGAGTTAGGCCCTCTTTTTGTAATATTTTACGTTTTTCGACGATTGTTTTCAGTGGGGGCAGCCGTGTCCCGGGGAAAGACATTTCTGGTTTTAACAATTGTTTCAAAATTCACAGTTTTGACCATTGGTTTCACTAAACCAATAAAGCATTGTATTAGAACATGATATCGTTTTCTCCTACAATATCAGGTAAGATGTGCCAGTACCTGGAACTGTGTAAGATGTGTTCACTCCTGCTGTCTGTCAGTCAACAGTGTGAATCAGGGGACAGCACTCTGTCTGCACAGGTAAGCCAACACAGCTTTCCATCACATATAGGGAATCAAGATGGGTGTTTTCTAAGATATTTACACAGTACTCATGCCATTTAGCAATGTATATCTAACAGAACACAATTTGCACATCTGTTGCATACGCTTTCAATCTCATTCATATTGTCATGGAAGACAATAAAAGTGCTTGTACTGGGTAAATTTGAGTTTTACCAAGAAAACTAATATTGAAAAAGATTCATACTTGTGTTCTTGATATAAATATTCAGAATGATACATACAACTTGATGTATATATTGCAGTGGGGGGAGAGTGGAGAATACAGTGTGGACAAGGCCCGGGAGATGTTCGGTGATCTGTCATTGGATGTGTTCCAGGAGGATGCCCTGCTGATGAATTCTGTTACAGCGCTACCCATGGTGTCACAGTACGCCATACTGAACCCACTCATCTCATCTGACCAAGGTAGTGTGATATATATCTCATATTGTCACTGATCTCAATCACATATATCTCATATTGTCATTATCTCAACCAACCAAGGTGGTGTAAGATAAATCTCATATTGTCACTGATCTCAACCACTTATATCTCATATAGTCACTGCTCTCAACCAACCAAGGTGGTGTTCTGTATATCTCATATTGACACTGATCTCAACCACGTATATCTCATAGTGTTACTGCTTTCAACCAACCAAGGTGGTGTTCTGTATATTTCATATTGTCACTGATCTCAACCACTTTTATCTCATATTGTCACTGCTCCCAACCAACCAAGGTGGTGTAATATATATCTCATATTGTCACTGATCTCAACCACTTATATCTCATATTGTCACTGCTCTCAATCGATCGAGGTGGTGTAATATATATCTCATACTGTCACTGATCTCAACCAACTAAGGGGAGGTAACGGTAATATATACTTCATATTGTCACTGCTGTCAACCAAGGTAGTGTAATACATATCTCATATTGTCACTGACCTCAACCACATATATCTCATTTTGTCACTGCTCTCAACCAACTAAGGTGGTGTAATATATATCTCATATTGTCACTGATCACAACCACTTATATCTCATATTGTCACTGCTGTCAACCAACCAAGTTGGTGTAATATATATCTCATATTGTCACTGATCACAGCCTATATAAATATCTAATTTTGTCACTGCTGTCAACCAACCAAGGTGGTGTAATATATATCTCATATTGTCACCGATCACAACCACTTATATCTCATATTGTCACTGCTCTCAACCAACCAAGGTGGTGTAATATATATCTCGTATTGTCACTGATCACAACCTATAAAAATATCTTATTTTGTCACTGTTGTCAACCAACCAAGGTGGTGTAATATATATATCATATTGTCACTGATCACAAACACTTATATCTCATATTGTCACTGCTCTCAACCAACCAAGGTGGTGTAATATATATTTCATTTTGTCACTGATCACAACCTATATAAATATCTCATTTTGTCACTGCTGTCAACCAACCAAGTTGGTGTAATATATATTTCATATTGTCACTGATCACAAACACTTATATCTCATATTGTCACTGCTCTCAACCAACCAAGGCGGTGTAATATATATCTCATTTTGTCACTGATCACAACCTATATAAATAATTCATTTTGTCACTGCTATCAACCAACCAAGGTGGTGTAATATATATCTCATAGTGTCACTGATCTATCTCATGTTTTGGGATGATTATCATAAGAACCGTAACAAATTAATTGGCTAGATTTAACATTTAGCTATGTTCAGCTGTCCTGGCCAAAGATAATTTTGCTGAAAGAAAAATTATTGAAAACATTCTACTTTTTTTTTCTCATTATTATCCCTCGCCGCGGATGGGGGATATAGTAATGCCCTCTGTCCGTCCGTCCGTCCTCATTTAATTGAGAGTTATTGCCCTTTGTAATTTTATCCTTATAATTATTGTCTGGAGCATAACTCAGAAACTGCTAGATTGGAATGAAACATCACACAATGATAGAGGGCAAGTAGATGAAGTAAAGATTGCAATAATCATAACTCGATCTTCATGAACAACAGAGTTATTGGCCTTTGTAGTTCTATACTTAAAATTCTTGTCCGAAGCATAGCTCCAAAGCTACTAATGGATCTGCAATGAAACACAATGACATAGAGCATTAAGAGGATGTGGAGAATGCAAGAACCATAACTATAAGTTTATTTGAATAAGAGTTGTTGCTCTTTGTTATTTTATACCTATTATTCTTGTTGGGTATATAGCTTATAAACTAATAATGGGACTGAAATGAAACTTCACACAATGATAGAGGGCAATGAGAGGAAGTGCAGAGTGCAGTAACAATAACTCTTTCAGATTGAAATTAGAGTTACTGCCCGATCATGGGTTCTACAGCTACATAGGAAAAAACACTGGCGGGGGATTATAAGAATCTTTCATGGGTATCTAGTGAAGATAGGGAAATCCAACCCGAGGTATACGTGTTTTTATCGGAACTGAGGCTCTGCCGAGGTTCCTATTAAAACACTTATACCGAGAGTTGGAATTCCCTATCTGAACCGAATACCCATGATAGATCCTTTTTCTTGCATATCAGAGAAATGTTGTGCGTTGACGCCGCCAGCTATTGACGTTTTGCATGTTTTCCTGCATACCGGATGTTGGCGCGCGTGAATTTTATCTCGACCCTAGGGTGAGACGGAAATATCTAGCCCCGGTAAAATGACGGATATCCTTGTCCGGTATGCAAGAAAAGGCTGTCTCTGACTGCTTCTTGTTTGGATTATTCTGTCTATAATGGGAAGTTTATAATCTTGTTCTTAATGATTATTTCTTTCTTTCAGTTTTATATTTTGTCTTAAATGTTTACATGCCTAGATTTATTTTTCTATGGCTTCAGACTCAACTGACGACAAGGCCGATATTTCGCCGATCATCGTGTTGTGTAATGGTGTCCTGCCTGTGGTACAGCATCTGAGAGAAAACAGTCACATACAGCTGGCCTTCTCCTTCTCTGTACACATGTTGTACACACTGTTACAGTACATACAGCAGCAGGATATGGGACTGCCCATCAATTCTCAGGTAGGAAAGTTGTAATATTGAGTTTATAAAAGCCTTGTAGTTATCAGACATTTGTAAAATTTAGCAGTGACTTCAGTACATATTAACTTAAGTACATAGAAAAGTCAGTTTGATTGCCGCTACCAATCGAAGCTACCTAACTACATATAACTAAATGCATAATACCCAGCATGCGATATTTACAGAGTCAAATGGACAAGATAGCCCAAGAGAAGAAGTCAGTAGAGGGGATGGACAAGACGAGCCAGGCCATGTTGAAGGATCTCATATTTACCATCATCATGAAAGTAAGCAAATTAGCCTGATATGTTGGCTGTACTGTCTGGAGAGGTACTAGGAGGGCAAAGCTAATTTATATGAGTATATAAGTTTGTTTTAACTTGACTATTCAAAGAATTAGAGAGCTTATGTAATCATTTTGGCGTCCAACTCCACCCCAAGTTTTGCGTTTAAGCGTATTCATAGGTCTACTCGTTAGAGGCCAGTTTCCGTCCAAGCCCAGTTTCCGTCATTCTCATTTAAAAAACGTTTTTACACTGCAAATTACTTACGCGATGTCACTTATTGTCAGACGTTTATTACTGAAGATTGGAAACAGGAAAAACAACCAAAAAGTAAATAAGCGGTACAAAAATGAAAGGGGTTTCTCCGAAAAATGTATTTACTTCCTTATATGGCGTTGGGGATGCGCGCGCATGCTGCCGCATAATAAACTATTAAAAAAATAACACTGTAATGACGTCATATATTTATCACTCTACCGTGATTATATAGTTTAACCAAAGAGAAGCAACTCGTACAACCTGTATCTGTTTGATTTACACAGAGTTACCCATCCTTACAGTGTAAATTGTCTTCAGTGAACATATTACATTGACGTTACCAGGCACATTGTTATAACGATCGAGGTGACTGATGGAACAATGCAAACATACCATTTTTACAATGAAATTGTTGAATAGACTTGCAAACAAGTTTCTAATTCATAAAAGTTTACTGTATCTTGACCTAGTTGAATCTATCACTCGATAAAATACATGACGGAAACTGGGCTTGTAAACAAAATGATTTCTCAGTTTTAGTCTATTTATAAAAAGGTCACGTGCCACTTCGATAATTTATATAAAGCAAAATTCTTTGGTATCAAATTTCCAGGAAGGGGTAACCTAATAGAAAATGAGTAAACATTTTCAGGATACATAGATTTGTCTGAAAAATTATTTTATGCTTACATAAGTGACGGAAATTGGCCCCCGACGAGTATATCTTTTACATTTATTGTCCTAGCGCAACCAAATTTGGTATTAGCTTTCTTAGGGCTATTCCATTAAAATATACCCGGTACACCAGGAAGACAATTTAATATAAAACATCTATAGGGTAACCCTGTATTCCGAAATTTGATTCTTTAAACAACTACTTAGGGCTATTCATTTTATCATTTTTTGTTCATTAAAGGTTTTCATCATGATATCTGCATTGTTTCAGGTGCTATCTCGCTCGCATCAAAAGAGCAGTGGCAGAAAAACAATAACGTGGCTCCAGCGTAAATGGAGTTTCTACGATAGAATTTGCAGCAACTCTGCAGTTCAGGGTGAGAAGGTTCTAGGCCCATTTTCCATATTTTATCTCGATGTACATGGAAGATGAGCCTGGCATGTTCATGCCTGTTAGGCGCCATATAACCTTTTCATGTGTTGGTGCGCCTTAAAACCCCAATTCAATTCAATTCCATTAAAACACCTGGTTCCCCAAGAAGACAATAATAAACATCTATTGGTGAACCCTTTTTTTTTAAAATTTGGTTATTTTTTTAACTCCATTTTGCATCTATTGATGGGTGTTCAATTTCAAAAGTGCCTTCCTGGGATCCCATGCATGTTTTAATGGAATAGCCCTTTTAATATTATAAGGGCTGCATATGTAATTTTGATTCCTTTCTACAATATCATAAAAACAAAAGTACTTCCAGAAATAATTTAAACACACTAATCATCTTATTCCCAAATATGCTGTGTTACCACTGTTTCAGATATTCAACTATTCCAAAGTAGATGACCACTTAGCATTGACATATCTGGCGACTCGCCCTAAACGAGAGGTGATGGACATTATGATGAGGCTGACCAAAGCAGCAGGACATCAGTACAAGAAGTTGAAGGTAAGACCAAAGCTGCAGGGCACCAGTACAATAAATTGAAGGTAAGATCAAAGCTGCTGGGCACCAGTACAAGACACTGAAGCTAAGACCAAAGCTGCAGGGCACCAGTACAAGAAACTGAAGGTAAGACCAAAGTGGCAGGGCACCAGTACAAGACACTGAAGCTAAGACCAATGCGGCAGCGCAGCAGTACAAGACACTGAAGCTAAGACCAAAGCTGCAGGGCACCAGTACAAGAAACTGAGCGTAAGACCAAAGCAGTAGGGCACCAGTACAAGACACTGAAAATAAGACCAAAGATGCAGGGCACCAGTACAAGAATCTGAAGATAAGGCCAGAGCTGCAGGTCTCCAGTACAAGAAACTGAAGGCAAGACCAAAGCTGCAGGGCACCAGTACAAGAAACTGAAGGCAAGAGCTGCAGGACTCCAGTACCAGAAACTAAAAGCAAGATCAAAGCTGCAGGGCACCATTACAGAAAACTGAAGGTAAGACCAGAACTGCAATGCACCAGTACAAGAAACTGAAGGTAAGACCAAAACTGAAGGACTCCAATGCAATAAATTAAACGTGTGTTTGCGGCTATAGCTGGTGTTAATGATGTGCCGATTGTCTTTAACAATCAAAAACTAAACAAACTGACCTAAAATCAGCGACAATCGATAGTAATTTTTCACAATCGATTTTCATTTGACTCAGATAATTTCTTTCTGGTAGTCATGCCCGTACCAAATTCATTTATTATTTGCTGGCATATAGCACAGACTTTTTTCCCCGAGGATTTTGGGCTTGGAGAAGGGGTGCGCATTATCCTAAACAACTAGCTGTTTACTTTTTGTTTCCAGCAAAAATTTAGCAAAAAATGTGATAAGTATAAATCAAACAAAAGTTGGCCAGTTCTTATTTTCTGAACAAACCATTTACTTTTATTACAAAATAAAATTACGATTCACCTTGCGTTTTGTTGATCATTTACAAAGAAATACAATAAAAAATATCGCTGTTTGTTGTGTATTGAAAATTTGTGATGAAAACGAGGCCGGGAATTTCAATATCCGGGGATTTCCATTTCCAATGTAGGACGCTATTATACTGCTTCACTGCGCATGTCACGTTTCCCTGAAACACGCTGTGGAGAAGTCTACGATCGCTGTTTACCAGCAAGTATAAATCAAACAAAAAGTTGGCCTGATCCTGTTTTCTGTGTACCGTATTTTAACTTGTAAAATATGATGCATTTGATAGGTTTACTGTAATTACAGATAAATTTATGATTCATCTGGTATTTTGTTGATTATTTATGACGAAATACGATAAATATTGTGAACGAAAACGAGGCTGGGGCTTTCGTTCTACGGTGATTTCCAATTTAAAGTGAAGGCGGGTTTATTGAATGTTTATTCAATGGTACTATGAAAAGTGATCAGTAAAACTTGAATACAAAATTGTTTAATTTCAATCTGTTGATAATTTGAATGTATTGGTTATAGTTTGTTTAATTGTCATTGTCTGTTAATAATTACTTGAGAAGTTTGAGTCGGTGTTGAGATGTGTGAGTAGGTGTTGAGAACATAAGAAACACTGGGGATTTAGAAATGTTTTATTGAAACTGAGTAAATAACACAAACACAGTCTAACACGCTGCTCATTTTTAGCCAATCAGATTTCATTTTACAATTGCTCTTTGGCCAAGGCTTCAAAATGGCGATCCACTGTCCTGAAATTGAGAACAAAAAAATAAAACAAAAGTTTTTGTGCGATTTACATTACTAAACATTTTTTTTTTACAAAACATTTTTTTCCCAGGATCTTGGTCGCAAAGTCAGGGTGTGCGGTATCTGCACATGCGCGTTATACGCCGACAAATATGGTATGTGTTTATTATGACCATGACTACCTTTGTGTTTCAGGCTATAGCTGGTATGGGTATAGCACTAGGACAGATATTTAAGGAACCTAACCTGATCAGCAGCTGTCAGCAACTGGAGACCAACTCCACCTGGGGATATAGACTCAGTAAAATGAAGGTAACATCATTCCTGTTGTTCTAGTACATAGGACTGCAGTCCATACATTATTGAAATTATAAAAAGTTCTAATCCCACCTATTAAAGTATAATACAATGACGACTTTATACATTTACTTCTGCGCGTGGACCTATGCAGTTCATGAGTAAATATTTACATTAATTTGATACTTTTTGTTAAAAAAAAAAATAGCATCTTATTTTAAATTAACTTCACTTTTTGGTAGTTGGAGCTACTTCGCACGCATCTAATGTACTTCCATAGGAAATAGCTATTCCACATAATACATGCTTCATTGAATTTGCCATACACTACCAGCATTCAAAACCGCATAAATTCCAAAAATGTGAGAATCAATTCTTATATGAACATTAATATGTACTACTTTATAATTAACACATATCATCCAAGAAAGTAAATATAACTTTATAATTGACAGATATCATTCAAGGATGCGATTTTAGGCCCAAACAGTGAGAAGAGTAAACTACTGCCAACTATAGCCCAGAGTGACACTGCAGATACAGGCCTCGTGAAGGAGTTCTGTCAGTATGTGCTTAACTTATAACATTCAAGATGGCCGTCATGAGATCACATGGTCTGTAAATCTTATAACATTCAAGATGACTGTCGTGAGGTCACATTGTCCCTAAATCTTATAGCATTCAAGATGGCTATCATGTGGTCTCTACATTAGTTTATGTCCATTTCCCAACATCAAACGGTTTCTATGCAGCCGGCTGTTTTTAAATAATTTATTTTTGATAGTTGGGTATTAAAATAATTCTTCAATATTAAATTCTGTTAATATAAACATATTGTTTGATCTGCTGTCAATATAGCATTCTCTGTGTGTTTATTTCAGAGCATTTGACCTTGATGAAGATGAGGGGCTTTTACTATATTTAGATCATCTGTTTGTACCACCTGATGAGACTGCATTTGAAATGAAACGTAACAAATCTATCGCCATAGCTAGAGCAAAAGAAGCAATCCGTGAAATAAAAGATGTAGATGAACTGCTCAGTAGGATAAGAAAGATATATTATAGGTAAGTTAATTTCTTATTTGAGTTGCTACCCCTTCCTCCCCCCCGTCAGGAGTCATATATTGTATGATTTGTGAACATTGCATTTTGATTATATTACTTTCCAGTAAGACCATTTTGATTATTACATGTAAGTTAATGTAAAAACTGATGTTTCTCATATGCATATGTAATCGGGTACAGGATTCCAGGCCTTACGTCCTCCGTAGCTCAGTTGGTAGAGCACTGGTACAGTGTACATGTACTAGAGACCCTGCCTTTGAGTCCCAGTTGAGGCCACCTGTTATATTTGGGGGATTGTCTGTGCTTATCCAGAGAAACTAGCAGTGGGTCACCTGTATAATTCATAGACGAATTTCTGTCTGGTGGGGTATATGTAACTGGGTACAGGTAAATGCTGAATAATCGATTCCTAGCCTTATGTTCTTGATAGCTCAGTTGGTACGGTAAACCAGAGACCCTGAGTCCTGTTTCAGGCACAATTTTTTCACCACCTGTTATATTTCATGTTGAAATTGGTGAATTAAGTATGTGATAAATGCAGATATGCAGCTTATCTTATGCATGATGCAATTGATGAATGTTATATAGAGCGACACAGATTACCTGCCTGTACAGTAATAGTAGTGTGGTATTATAAAACATCTCTGATATGTCAATCATATATATTTTGTGTTGACAGAACAAGTTCTTATGACTATGAAACTTTGGAGTTTGCTCTGGAAGTAATGATGATGAAACTGAATGACAATGGGGATATACCGGTAGAAAAGGTAATGATGTAAACAGAATGTGTAGCCTTTGAAAATAAATTATAGTGTAAATACTGTTTTGGCTTTAGGTATTAAATTTCATTATTTTGCTAGATATTTTATAACTGCAGACCTTTTTGACAAAGCATACCATATAATTGATGTCACAGTTGTTTATCATTTGTATTACATGTTCACACTATTACAGCACTGAGTTCTATCATCTTCACAGCAGTGTTAGACCATTGTAAGCATTATCTGTATGTCACGTATTTTGAATGCATGAATGAATGAATGAATGGTGTTTTACGGCAAGTCAACACATAAACAGGTCATATTGTGCGCAAAAACTAATGAAAGATGAAGAAATGAAATATTTATTAAAAATTGATGTAAATATATAAAGATAAAACTATTAAAAAATAAGGGACAATGAGTGTTACCTTGATAAGCTGCATGCATGTTTCTATAACAGGGCCTGAAGCTGTTGGAGTACCTGAAGGTGTATACTCGTCAGTCCACGCCCTCCGAGTATGAGATGGAATATAAACCTGGGGGAGATAAAAAGGAGGTATGAACACTGTTGAATAAAACAAAGTTTTTAGTTGGAATGATTCGTAAAATACTTATGCGTGAAACTGATCAATCCATTATGGGATTAATTTTGAAAAATATGAAATACTTGTAAATGTTGTATTTTTCAAAATGTCTTAAAGATTTAAATATCTATTAAAAGTGCAAACTATCCATTGTGTATTAAAGGGAATGTAGCGACACAACCAAAAATCTTGGTTATTGAGAGTTGTGAAAAACTTTGAAAAGGGTGAAAGAATGATCAAAATCGGATAATAAATAAAAATGATATGATGATTTGAAAGTTGTTTTAAAACGTATATGGGAGCCGCCATTTTGGGAACTATGATGTCATAGTTCCAAAGAGCCTTATATGGAATACTGATATATATCATTTAAAGCAAAGAAAATCACTGCAAATGAATGCAAAACCCTTTATTGGTCATATAAAGCATTATTGCTATTAAGTATACCTATTTTTCATATAGTTGCTTTAATTTTTTTTCTATAAATCAGTAAAATTTTAACATTTATAAATATTCCATATATGGTCATTTAGAACTGTGGCGTCATAGCTCTCAAAATGGCGGTTTCCATATCTGTTTGAACAGAATCTTCAAAGGATCATATCTCCTTTGTTTATCATTCGATTTTGATATAAACTCTTTCACCTTTTTCCAAGTTTTTCAGAACTCTCAATAGTAATGGTTGTTTGGCTGTGTCGCTACATTCCCTTTAAATAAGCAGCCATATACATTGATTTATGAATTGCAGTATGTTTTCACACCACATATTCATGATAATTGTTACACTATGTTGTATCAGTCCCAGATATTCATGGGTTCGTTACCTGCAGAGAGTAAGACCAGACTGCCTATACACCCGCTCCTGCAGGGAGACCAGCAGTGGAAAATAATAAGTGAGTAAACATTTTATGACTTATAAACAGTTGCAGAATTATACATTCAAGTGCAGTTCCATGTATTTCTTTTTCTGTGTATGAAGCCAATTTGAAAAACAGGCAAAATATTAACTTTTTTGTTGCTGCATTTTAAAGGATTTTTTTCGAATTATCAAAGACAATGTTGTTAAGATTAAGAAAATGAAGTCATTTCTCTCTCACTTTTTGTCACTATTTGTGGTCCTTTGTTTCAGCTCCCGAGTTGAAGAGAGAATCCATCGCTACTTGGCTCCTTATTGCAAAGTTACTAAATGTAAGTCATGTGTCAGAATTAATGTTGAGGTTAATATTTTTTTATAAGAATTAAGTCACATACCATCTAGACCAAATCTTTGGAACTACCCAAGATTGTATCTAGTATCTTACCTTTATTGTACTAATAAAATGCTGTATAATTCCTATTGCATGTGTTTTCTGAAGATAATCATTTGGTACTCTAGATCTGCAGCTTTCTACTTTAAAATACTGCACATGTCATACATGCCTTGTTCCGTGTGTGTTTTGCAGCTGTCCCCAGACCAGATCTGCCTGACAGCGGTACAGAACATGGTGCGTGTGTACTTGGAAATGTTCACAAGTCCTGATGGAGGCTCGGACATGAGCCACTGGAACTGGAGGATGGACCAGGCCAACCATGCACTGCTGCAGGTCACATTGATTTTGTTAAACAATTTCAGTAAATCTGGATCAAAATGGACTTCATTTACCTAAAAAAAAAAGAACAAGAGTATTTTTTATTATATCACTGTGAACTTAGCTTGGTACAAGTTTGCTTAACATAAACATTCCAGGTAAGAATGTAAAATGTGTCATTTCAGTTCAGTTTTCAAAACGTAACTTTCCAGAGAATGTTTTCCTCTTTTTACCTCTTTTATGTTTCCAAATAATTAAACATGATTTTTTCTTTTTATATTATACAAACTGAACCTTTCTCTTATATAGGATGCTGGTCATGTATTACAAAACATCAAGAACTGTGAAAGCTCCCTCGCTTGTGCTAAATGGATGGTCTCTAAACTACCACTTGGTATGTGCAATATTTCACGTAGGAGTACAACTTGAGATTGATATAAACATAACTTATACATCTTTATTATATTGCTGTGCATTTTGCAAAATATATCTTTTCAGAGTTGAAGGATTATAAAAGTAAAATTAAAAATCTTAAGTTTGTTTGTATTTAGATGTACATTTGAGCCTTCAAGCGGGATCTATCTTGTGCCATTTTAGCTTTTAAACATAATATTTTATCATTTTAGCCTTCAGAAATACTATTGTACAAATTTCTGATAATGTACTTCTACATTCATAATTAGAAAGATAATTATGTCCATGTATACTGCTCTCAGATTCTGCTCAGGTCAATATAACTTGATGTAGCATGCATACACAATGTATTTCAGGATCTGAGAAGGTTCTGGTATTGAAACAGTGTATCAAGCTGGCCGAGCTGTGGCACCTCAGTATACCAGAGGAGGTGAGTTCAGCATTTTAACTGGCTCTTACATGAGTAATAAATTAAAATGCTGTAAATCTTTTACAAATCTCTTTTGTGGATGACGCATTACTCTGGTGTTGATATAAAGGACACCAGAGAATCCAGGGCCTAAATTCATCAAATGTTTGAGCAAAAGAATCAGACTCAGACTCAAATCTCATTTTTTTGCAAACACTATAATCACAAAAGTATGGGTAAGAATTGTGATTTTCAGACATTTTCTGATAAATTACCTTTCAAATTACTCGTTTTTATAAGCAAATGTAGTAATTTGCTTGTAAAATTGTTTTTAATTTGATTTAAAAAAAAAAGAGATTTTGAGTCTAGTCATGAGTTCTTGTGCTCAAAAGTTTGATGAATATTAGGCCAGATGTGGGACAACATACTCATCACTGTCTCACTGTTACTTTTCTGGTGATTTAAAATTGTTTTGTATTTATCATAAACAAGTATATTTCCTGCTATGATACTTCAAGCGCCCGTGAGGTGAAGTTGGTAATAATTCATGCAGCTTATTTATTAATAACACAAACGATTTCTTAAACATAGATGAATGACAGTTTATAGAGTATTGGAGGGTTGCTATGTACTAATGTGTTAGTTTCAAGGATTAATAACAGAATTTAGTTGTCAGAGTGCTATTACATTAAATGGGACCCAAGGAAGGCAATTTAATAAACATCTATGGTTGAACCCAATTTTCCGTAATTTGTTTCCTTTAAACTCAATTTTGCATCTATGGGTGGGTGTTCAATTTTAAATTTCAAAGCGTCTTCCTGGGACCCCATGTATGTTTTAACGGAATGGCCCTGACTTCATGAATGAACCAGTTCATGTTTCTACTTAATTTGTCAACATAAACAATTTTAGAACTTAACTATTTTTCTGCTGTTAAAGCATTCTATAAGCAATCGTTTACTATTATCAGATTCTTTTAATATTCAAATTGACCAAAGCTGAGTTGGACCAAGACATGAAAATGTTCCCTTCATTCTACAGAGTGCAAAGAGAGAGAAGGCCAAGGCAGCATACCTTAAGTTCCTGAGTCACTGGCAGAAGATGGCGTCTGCCCAGGCATTGTGTCTGCACGGACTGGGTGAGGCTGAGCTTCTACAGAACACAGACAAACCAGCAGTCCTCATACAGAAGTTGTATGAACATTCTAGTATCACACAGATGGAGTGGGAGGCTGGAGCTACAAAACCTGGTAATCTACACTGTCTACTGACTGTCCATCTATTTGTGTATGTGCATGATGCAACCTGGTTCTTGCATTCTGGATTAATCACGGTGTAATACTCATAAGAATAAATGGAATTTGGTTCTTTGTGCTGTATAACAGCCGAAAAAACTTCTCTGAATGCTTTAAAGTGACGCACGACAATCTTGAACTTTTTATCTCCTATTAAAATTAGCACCTTCATTTATTAAATCTGTATCATTCTAACTTTAAACCTGCTTTTAAACACTTGCTTGTATATAATTAAGTAAAGGAAAAAAACAAATAAAGGGACTAAAAAAACAGTGTGCCTCTTAAAAAAAAAAAAATACAGCAGTATGTTTTAAATATTGACTTTTATAAATAAATAATTGGAAGCATTGTTTATTCTACCCCACTTTCACAAAGTGAAGTGGAGACTATATAGGAATCCGTAGTGTCGCTTCCCGTCCCATCTCGTAACACATTTTTTATGATGTCAAGTCACAATTTTTTATTATTAGCATTCTTCAAACAGTTTTGAATGGGTTGATCCCAGACTTCATATACACATCACAACCGATCAAAAAGCGGGGGTATTCATCACCTTCAGTGATAGTTCTAGTTGTGCATGTTATTTCTTCAGATATCCATGGCGCTGCAGAAGAGCTAGCTAAAATTAATACTATCAACCTGGACTCCATCCAGAGCTCCCTCATACAGAAGTGGCTGCAGACCACAAACTCGCTCCAACAGGATTCGGAAACTGTACGTACACAAGTACTCATCATATAATTGTACCGGGAGACCAGCTGTTTGAATTAAGAGGTCCTATTTTTTGACAACATAATAACTTGTTAATGTCTGGTTTTAACATACTTCTTTTACATCGATTGCAAAACAAGCAACTTATATTAATCACTCTCGATGGCTTCCTGGATAGAACCAGTACTAAGCAATGTGGATTAATTATCTTGCTCAAGGATAAATAACATGGCCACGGCAAGGATTGAACCCGCTCTACCACTGAACCACGCACTCCACTTGCTAATGTCACAAGACCATCTCATTATAAAAATGCATTTGAAGAAGTTTTTGGCATACATAATGTTTCATGATTACTGGTTTGGTTCTTATATATTTTGAATGTTTCAGACCATGACATTTAACCTGGAGAATCTCAAGTTTGCTGACACGACTACCGAGACTGAGGATGATGAAGAAACTAATTTCAAAAGGTAAAGTCCAATACATGTAGACACCCCAGACAGAATTATGACTTCTTCAAATAGTGTTTGTGTCGCCTGCATAGCATGACAGACACTTAAGGAGCTATTTGTCTATCATCAGTGACAATCGACTCCAAACTTTTATAACCTGGTTGTCCTTGGATAAACCTTATTGATTTTGGGGTCAGTAGGTCAAAGGTAAAGGTCACTGAGCTTAATGAAAAATTGTTTCTTCTCAAGAAGTTGCAAAGGACTGAACCTATCGATCAAACTTCACGAATTGATTATCCTTGCTAAGAGAATAATCCCTATTGTATTTGGGGTCAGAAGGTCAAAGGTCATCTTATAATGAAAAATCATTTCCGGTCAATAACTTATGAAGGATTGTACCACCATCTTCAAATTTATAACTTGGTTGTTCTTGTTTAGAGGTTAACTCCTATTGATGTTGGGGTCAGTAGGTCAAAGGACAAGGGCACTGATAAGCACAAGGCAGGTGACAGATGTTCTGAAGAAGCGTTTTTTATTATTTTCTTTTTTATTTGATTAAACATTTCATTATAGTCATAGATGGAAACTGTCAAGAGGAATGACATTGGTTGATTTTTCCAAGGGTGATAAACTCTAGGATGTATTAACACATTTTTTGAAATGCACACACCATGCATACAGTAAAAATCTAAATCTAATAAACATCCATCATGCATCAATAAACAACAGGGTTGCTGCCCTCCAAACAGTTAATTTTGGAATCACCCTAAAACATGACGACCCATGTCACATCTACAATAATATTATGAATAATCTTTCTTGCAGAGTTGTACATCTAGTGCAGAGAGGTAATAAAGAAAACAATGCCCTTCTTCTGTTGGACTTTGCTTTCAAGGTTTGTCACACTTTAAAATACTCATTCCTTTAGATTTTCAGTATTGAGTAAATCAGAAATAAACAAACACTTTCGGTGAATTAAAGATTTCATCTTCCTCTGAGGTTGCTGTCCCAATGTAACTTAATATGATGTAAACAGGGTGTAAAAAACCCATTTTGAATTAAAACATATCAGTATTTTTTTATGGACTTTAAAATATCTAATAAAAATACATGTTTTATTTGTATTTGTTAATTTACGAAAAATTGCTACTACTGCTTGCAATGTTATTTTTGGCAACAAAATCTATTGCAATATAGAGCTTATATATATTTTTTAATGTCAGATATTTGTCGATTATGAGATATGTATGACTTGTCGGTGTTCTTCCCAATTGTAGCCGAAGGAAGGTCAGGAGACGGTATGCTGTATCCGTGCCCTCAGATGTCTCCTCTACCTCTGTGATGATGACACTCTGAAGAAAGTCTGTAACAAATCTCTCGAGGATATCAGGTAGCACGTCTCTTTATACGTATTATATAGAAATGTGTGAGTGAGCTTCTTAAGTAATAGCAGTTATTTCGCAATCAAGATGTAAAATATAATTTGTCTTGACTGTTTAATAATACATTAAAGTTTCATATAGCTGACTTTGTATGCAATCAATTTCAATATGTCCCACTGTGTTCATGTTTCAGCTACATACAGTATTCACACTATGGTTGTCCTGGCATGGTTATGTACACCTCTACAATACTTCATATGCATCATGTCAAACGATTCTTTATGTCTTTGGACGTTCTTTTTTATTCAGGTGTATTTCTAAGCCTATCTCGTGACGCATCTTAGAGAAGAATCTGAGGATATGATGATTACTGGTGTGATTATTGTGTATTTTAGACACCTGCTTCAAAGTTTATTTTATATTTTAGACACCTGCTCCAAAGTTTATTTCATATTTTAGACACCTGCTTCAAAGTTTATTTTATATTTTAGACACCTGCTTCAAAGTTTATTTTATATTTTAGACACCTGCTCCAAAGTTTATTTCATATTTTAGACACCTGCTCCAAAGTTTATTTCATATTTTAGACACCTGCTTCAAAGTTTATTTTATATTTTAGACACCTGCTTCAAAGTTTATTTCATATTTTAGACACCTGCTCCAAAGTTTATTTCATATTTTAGACACCTGCTTCAAAGTTTATTTTATATTTTAGACACCTGCTTCAAAGTTTATTTCATATTTTAGACACCTGCTCCAAAGTTTATTTCATATTTTGGACACCTGCTCCAAAGTTTATTTTATATTTGCTTCAAAGTTTATTTCATATTTTGGACACCTGCTCCAAAGTTTATTTTATATTTTAGACACCTGCTCCACATTATGATCTATCTGGCGAGTCTGGAGAAGTTACACATCCGTCACACTGTGGAGACATTCCTTGTCTGTCATAAGGACGGCCTTGTCAAGGGAATATGGAAAAATCACAGCTATGAGAAAACAGTAGGTTCTACTACTTGCAAACAAATGGTTTCATGTTTATATAGGCTATGTCCAACTAGTTGAAACAAATGTTAATATTACTTCAGGGTCTCCTTAGTTCAGTAGCTTAGTGGTCTGATGCCCTGCACTTTGTGTAATAGATATTGGGTGTGTTCAGGGTTGTCCCATTGGTTACCGAGAGAGATTTCGGTAAACATCGGTTCGCCGATAGGTAGAATGTTGGTAACCAATCTTCCCGCGACTCTACACCTGAGGTTGTGTCTGTGGCCTAGTTGATACCAAATGTTACCATTGGTGGCCATTGGTAACCCAAAGTTAACCAACGTGGTTGATGATGGGAGAACCCTGAACACACCCATTGCTTTCAAAACTGTCTGGTGTTGGAGAATGAATAACCTTTATCTTTCTACATCGCCTTTGAGTTTATCTGTTACAATATATCATACCATGTGTTAAACCAGATGTCAATATTTATTTATGATGTTCTTATCAATACCTATAGTTAACGTTTTCCTATTTATCTGCTGCACCTATATCTTGAAAAACGGCAGTTTAAATTTGCAATACGTCATGATCTCATATATATTTTCTATTTCGCTTGATGCAGTTTTGACATGATGTACTTGTAGGCTGTGACCTTGGTATCATGCCTGTGTCTGGATTACAAGATATACGATCAGCAGCTGTGGACCAGTCTGCTGCAGAGACTGCACTCATTTGGACTGGTCTGTTTACTACTTTACATGTTGCCTCAAATGGTTCTTTTCACTATTCATCTTAACAGAAACTACAAAGGTATAAAGATGTGTATGTACCCTTTCACATAAAATGTAATTCAAAATTTGATTTATTCAAAATTTAAAGGATACACTTAAATTAAAAACAAACAAACTTATTTTTCAGTGCAATCCTATAAAAGGAGTATGGGACAAGATTATTTTGATTTTCTATGTTTATATTTACAGATGCGACAGCTGGAGTATGTGTTATTCAGACTGAGCAATATACCAGAACTGTGGCAGATACCAGCTTTCCCGAAAATGTGGTTCACCATAGTCTCCAACCCTCTCACTAAAGGTAAATCCAAAGTTCTGCAGTTACTACTTCTACAACCTGTTATTTCCATAAATTATTTGTATTGTTACTTAAGCTCAGAGATGAAAGCTTGAAGTGAACTATTGTGAACACTCTTTGTCAGTCCATGAAATGTTGCAGAAACAACTTCTGCTCATACTGAAGGGTCAATTTTGAGAAATATCACATGGATGATCCTTAATAAGTCGGTGTCTTTCAAAGTTGTTAAAATTAGGAACACCCAAGATGGCCTTCATTACTAAAAATAAGCATTCAAAAATATTCTTGTTGCGAATCAATGAAAAGAGTGACTTCTATTTACAAATGATCTTTATTCTGTTGGCTTTATAATGTAGTTAAGATATATTTGAAGAGATTTCTGTCTTATAAAATACATTATCCGACAGATTTCAGTTTTCTTGATAAAATAAGGTATTTTCTCTTTTATGTGCATCTATCCTTAAAAAATATAGAACTAGACTTGGATTTCAGTTTTCTCCATTTTTTCTTCTCTGTTAACTGTTACTATGATTCTTTGTTCCAGTGTGTTGCCCTCTTACCAAGGAACAGAAAAATGTCTGTGTTCACTACTTCTCTGTTAACTGTTACTATGATTATTTGTTCCAGTGTGTTGCCCTCTTACCAAGGAACAGAAAAATGTCTGTGTTCACTACTTCTCTGTTAACTGTTACTATGATTCTTTGTTCCAGTGTGTTGCCCTCTTACCAAGGAACAGAAAGATGTCTGTGTTCACTACTTCTCTGTTAACTGTTACTATGATTATTTGTTCCAGTGTGTTGCCCTCTTACCAAGGAACAGAAAGATGTCTGTGTTCACTACTTCTCTGTTAACTGTTACTATGATTATTTGTTCCAGTGTGTTGCCCTCTTACCAAGGAACAGAAAAATGTCTGTGTTCACTACTTCTCTGTTGACTGTTACTATGATTCTTTGTTCCAGTGTGTTGCCCTCTTACCAAGGAACAGAAAGATGTGTGTGTTCACTACTTCAATGTTCTAATGAGGTAATACAATAAGATAATAACTGCTGTTTATTCAGAATGGTATTCATTACATTATGTCATGTCACACAGCTTGCTTTTTGTCTCACCTTTTGTCCTTGGGAGTAAAATTGTTCAAATTTTATATATAACCTCCTGCTCATTGTCCGTCTTAATGCCAATAACAGCCCTGGTCCGAGTCAAGGTCACTTAAGTACATGTACCGTCACCAAATTTTAACGCAAATATTGACGGTAAATTTTAACGCAAATATCGACGGTACATGTATTTAAGTGACCTTGACTCTGACCCAGGGTCAGTTGGAGGGCTGGAAGTTATTGGCATTAGGAAAGACAATGACCAGGAGGTTATGCCTTTCAACTCTGTTTCCCAATAAATAGACAAGGCCTCAAAAGTCAAGCACCTGCACCGACGGGCAGTACTTTTTGTTTTACTTATATTCCACCCTGCCTGTCTGATGACTCGACATGCTGGCCATCATTTGTACTGTACAATATAAATATTTCCATTGTTTTCATTCTAGTTGTCCCGTGGTGAATCAGCTAGACATTGAGAGCCTGAGTAAGACTTACCAGAAACTCGAGTTGCCAGCGTGTGCCCTGGGCTGTCTGCTCATTGGTAGAAAGGCTGATGACGCATCTCTGTGTGTTAGTAATCATAACCTTATGTCTATTTACTGTTATGTCTTCAATTTCCATGGTTTAAATCTAATGTCTGTATAAAATATCTAGTTAGGGAGTCAGTAGAATATAATGGGACTCAACAGATTTTGGGAAAGTGTCCTTTGACTAGCTTTTTTCTGAAAATTAATAACTGTTTTAAGTGACCGAGGGGTAAAGACATTGCGTTGTAAACCTTCTTGCCTCTCACTGCTGCAGGTTCGAATCCCACTGGGAGATCAACTTGTGAGAAAGTGTGGATTCTTACAGATGGCGGGAGTTATACAGCACTGGTTCTATCCAGGAAAAAGGGGTGGTCTGCCTCTACTACAAAAAAATCGGCCTTCATATATGGCCTAACATGTGCTAAAATGACTTAAAACACCAAACAATCAATTTAAGTGTATTGTATTTAAATGCTTTGTACATTCTTTTTGGTATAAAATAATTATACCCAGAAATATTGCTTATGTTTCATTAACATAGCTATAATCACGCAGAAAAGTGTTTCCTTGTACATTCCTTTTTATTCATCAGCACTACCGTTTACTGTTTGCAATGTTTAGAAGTAAAAATATATTCTATCAGTAATATAGGCAGATATTGACATATTGTTTATCCGCTCTCTTTCCAGAATCTTGTTGCACAATATGGCAGACAAGTATTGGATAATGTGACAAGTTTGTTACTCTGTGGACTTAATCATGGAATCTGTCAAAAGGTATGGGGTTGTTTATGGAACTTACAAAACTTTCTCATATTTAAGGGTGTCAAATCCAGATGCTAATGCACATAAATTGTATAAATACACATTTCAGCACCCAGTCTTGAAAGTGTGTGACTATGTCAGATATGTATGTGTAACGTAACCACATTTAATACTGTGTCATTTAGTTTGTCGTTTGACATTGTTACCAAAATGGTACAATAGATAGTTAAAAAACATTTTTGCCTGAAAGGTGGCTTAAGCTTGAAGTTAACTAAAATAACATGAAAAAGTACATAGAAAATAAGTATTGAGCTTGATATTCACTGGTTAATTACTATTATATTCTTGATTACTGCTGAACTTGCAGGTACAAGAGTTGGTGTATCGTGACATACTGAAGTCGGAGAAGTTTGAACAAGTTCTTGATACTCCCTACCAGAACGAATTCATCTCGTACTGTGTAAAACAAAAGTCTGTGGACAGTCTCCTAGTGTTTGCCATCAAACATAAAAGGTCAGTATAACACACATTAAAAAATATTTTGTAACAACTTGTTATGTTATGTTGCAGATGACTTGTATTTCAGGCACTTTTTTACTTCAAAATTTAAAAAAAATCACAAAATTGATCCTATTTTATAGTCAAACCTGTTTTTATAGACTAAATAATGAACTAACAAGGATGGGTTATTTCAGAATTGGAGAGGCCAAGGCGTTGTTTGGACTTTACTCGAGCACGTACCAAGCTATCAGCATGAAGATTAACCCATATGTGGAGGAGGAGGAGGATGACATGGATGAGGCAGATTATCCACAGGTCATGCTGAAGGTGAGTGATGAGGATGAGGTGCAGGAGGCAGATTAGCCACAGGTCAAGTTTAAGGTGAGTGATGATGGTGAGGTGCAGGAGGGGGATTATCCACAGGTCATGATTAAGGTGAGTGATGATGGTGAGGTGCTGGAGGCAGATTAGCCACAGGTCAAGTTTAAGGTGAGTGATGATGGTGAGGTGCAGGAGGGGGATTATCCACAGGTCATGATTAAGGTGAGTGATGATGGTGAGGTGCTGGAGGGGGATTATCCACAGGTCATGCTTAAGATGAGTGATGATGATGAGGGGGATTATCCATGGGTCATGCTTAAAGTGAGTGATGATGATGAGGTGCAGGAGGGAGATAACCCACAGTTCATGCTTAAGGTGAGTGATGATGATGAGGTGCAGGAGGTGGATTAGCCACAGGTCAAGTTTAAGGTGAGTGATGATGGTGAGGTGTAGGAGGCGGATTATCCACAGGTCATGATTAAGGTGAGTGATGATGGTGAAGTGCAGGAGAGGGATTATCCACAGGTTTTACTTAAGGTGAGTCAAGATGGTGATGATGATGATGACATGGAAAGACAGTGATTATCCTCAGGTCTTCCTCAAGGTCCTTGATGATAAGAATTCTACCGGCCAAGGGTTTGGAATGTCTCATCGGTAATGCGGTAAATGGATTATCTCCCCTGGTCATAGCTTCACTGGGTTACACTGGTGATCAACCGGCTGTCGAGTGTCCTTATCGCAGTGAATCTATTTTAGTCACCATCGTATGACTGGATTATCTCCCCTGACCAACGGCTTCACCAATGGTGATCATCCTGGCTGTGGAAGGTGTTTCAGTCTATCGACATTCTAATTCATAAATTTCATCCTAAAAATTTGTGACGGCATTATTAGAGATTAGGGTGTTGCCCGGATCTATTGTGCATAACCCGTGTACTCTCTAATTTTTGGAGCTTGAAGGATGAAAATTAGTAGCATTTATTATATATGGCAATAGCAAATTATGGCAATGCAAAATGATAGAAACAGCATATGGCAATAGCATACGATGGCAATAGCATATGATGGCAATGCATGTGATGGCAATAGCATATGATGGCAGTAGCATATGATGGCAATGCAAATGATGGCAATAGCATATGATGGCAATGCATATGATGGCAATGCAAATGATGGCAATAGCATATGATGGCAATGCAAATGATGGCAATGTATACATGTAACAAATGTTGGCAGAGAGAGTAAGTGATGAGACATTCCGACCTTTTGGTTGGACATAATTACACAAAGCTGCTGTGGTCAGATTTTCCACAAATTAATATCATGCATATAAAAGAATGAAAATTGACGGGAGTTTTTAGCTCTCCTGGCCGAAGGCCAGCAGAGCTTATGGGATGCCGAGTTGTCCGTCGACCGTTGTTAACTTTTGTCTCGTTAAGACGATAGGGCCTTCATTTTTCATCCAATCTTTACCAAACTTTAACAGGTTGTTAATATCAATGAAAGCTCTGATGAGTTCGAAAACCAGCCAGATCGGCCAAGTAACAGCGGAGTTATGGCCCTTGATTTAGTTAAAAATGCTATATTGCTATATTTTGCCTCGTTAAGACGATAGGGCCTTCATTTTTCAAACTATTTTTACCAAACTTTACCACATTGTTAATATCAATGAAAGCTCGAACAAGTTTGAAAACCAGCCAGATCGGACCAGTAACACAAGAGTTATGGTCCTTGATTTAGTTAAAAATGCTATATTACTATATTTTGCCTCGTTAAGATGATAGGGCCTTCGTTTTTCATCCTTTCTTTACCAGACTTTACCACATTGTTAATATCAATGAAAGCTCGGACAAGTTCGAAAACCAGCCATATCGGACTAGTAACAGCGGAGTTATGGCCCTTGATTTAGTTAAAATGCTATAGTTTGCCTCGTTAAGGCGCTAGGGGCTTCATTGTTCATCCGATCTTTATCAGATTGTTAATATCAATGAAAGCTCGGACAAGTTCGAAAACCAGCCATATGGGAATAGAAACAGCGGAGTTATAGCCCTTGATTTAGTTAAAAATGCTATATTTTGCCTCGTTAAGACGATAGGGGCTTCATTGTTCATCGATCTTTACCAAACTTTATCAGCTCGTTAATGTCATTGAAAGCTCGAACAAGTTTGAAAACCAGCCATTTCGAACAAGTAACAGCGGAGTTATGGCCCTTGATTTAGTTAAAAATGCTATATTTTGCCTCGTTAAGACGATAGGGGCTTCATTGTTCATCCGATCTTTACCAAACTTTATCAGATTGTTAATATCAATGAAAGCTCGGACAAGTTCGAAAACCAAACATATCAGACCACTAACAACTTAGTTATGGCCCTTGATTTAGTTCAAAACGCTATATTTTGCCTCATTAAGACGAGAGGGCCTTCATGCCTTAATTTTTCATCTGATCGTTACCAAACTTTTTTACTTTATTTTTTATTTTATTTTTTTTTTTAATTAATATTATTATTTATAAAAAAAAATATTTAATTTTTTAATTAAATTTTTTTTTTTTAATTTTTGGTTGAATTTTTTGTTTTTGTTTCTTTTGTTCCTTTTTTTTTATTTTTTTTTTTTTTTTTTAGCTCTATGTTGGACCAGTGGGACCAGTAACAGAGGAGTTATGGCTCTTGATTTAGTTAAAAATGCTATATTTTGTCTCGTTAATACGGTAGGGCATTCATTTTTCATCTGATCTTTACCTCACTTTAACAGATTCTTTAGTTATGGCCCTTGATTTAGTTCAAAAGCTGTTTTTTGCCCAAAACTTCCAAAAAAATGTAAATGGCAGTCACTCGCTTCATTGATGTTATAAGAGCCATGTTAGCCAGTAGAGCTTCCACAGGCCCTCTTGTTTTATCTTTTATTCACATATATTGGGAGTACGTTGTCAAATAATGGTTATTTTGAGAAGAAGGGGTTTATCTAAGGCCTTTGACAAGTTAACTGATGACAATGGTAACGTATGGGGGGGGGGGGGGGGGGGGGGGGGGGGGGGGGCGCGATTATTATGGCCTTTGACAAGTTGATGACAATGGTAACATGGAAGAGGGGGATTATTATGATCATTTTGTTAAACAGGTCAATATAAGAAATTTTATATTTTCAATTATTATGAAGGAAGGGGGAAAAAATGCATTAACGCAACATGCTTTGGATTGTGTTTACTGCGAAATTCATTCCTTAATTGATAGAAATAGTAATACGATGTTTTTAACTTATTTTAGGCGTACCTAAAGATGCAGAATCTACATGAAGTGGTGGCCATGATCTGATTTACAGATATATATCTCTTGTTCATCACTGCCTATGACACAGTATCAATCATTACTAAGTCTAAAATAAAGGATCACAAAGTCATGGTGTCATAATGTGCTTATTATAATATAAACTGTATTGTGCTATCAAAGAACGATCTTTTTTGGAATGCATCATTTTGCCAGTTATAGGACAAAGTGTAATATGTTTTAATAAGTACATGTATATACAATATAAATACATAGCATTATTTCAGTTTCCATGTGTGCTAGTCTTAAATATCTGTACTGATGACTTAAGATTTAATTTTGTTTAATAAAGTGTTCAATATATTTAATAGATCTACAGCTGCTTCTTTATTTCATTAAATTATTTGATAACAATTCCCTCGAGGTAAGACATTCCATGACCGAGCATAACTAATCTTACTGAGTGAATTGTTACCAAATAATCTTCTGTAAGATAAAATTAAACAATGGATTACATTTATTTTCATTGAATTGTGCATTTAAATGTAAAAGTTTCATTGGTATTATTCACTCTGTGTATTAAACATGTATCTTTCACTCCGATATCTTGTTATTCACTCTCTGTATTAAACGTGTATCTTTCACTCAGATGTCATTGTTATTCACTCTCTGTATTAAACGTGTATCTTTCTCTCAGATGTCATTGTTATTCACTCTGTGCATTAAACATGTATCTTTCACCCAGATATCGTTGTTATTCACTCTGCGTATTAAATGTGTGTCTTTCACTCAGATGTCATTGTTATTTACTGTGTGTTAAACGTGTATCTTTCACTCAGATGTCATTGTTATTCACTGTGTGGAGCGCTGTGGTCACAGATGTCATTGCTATTCACTGTGTGGAGCGCTGTGGTCTAGTGGTAGGGCGTTGGACACATGATCCAAAAGTCGTGGGTTCAATTCCCACCATTGCCGTATGCGATGTGTCCCTGAGCAAGACACTTTATCTGCATTGCTTAGTACTGGTTCTACCCAGGAAGACATCGAGAGTGATTCAAATAAGTTCATAGAGCTTTCATTACAATCGATGTAAAATAAATAAGTTTAAACTATTCACTCTCTGTATTAAACGTGTATCTTTCTCTCAGATGTCATTGTTATTCACTCTGTGCATTAAACATGTATCTTTCACCCAGATATCGTTGTTATTCACTCTGCGTATTAAATGTGTGTCTTTCACTCAGATGTCATTGTTATTCACTCTCTGTATTAAACGTGTATCTTTCTCTCAGATGTCATTGTTATTCACTCTGTGCATTAAACATGTATCTTTCACCCAGATATCGTTGTTATTCACTCTGCGTATTAAATGTGTGTCTTTCACTCAGATGTCATTGTTATTTACTGTGTGTTAAACGTGTATCTTTCACTCAGATGTCATTGTTATTCACTGTGTGGAGCGCTGTGGTCACAGATGTCATTGTTATTCACTGTGTGGAGCGCTGTGGTCACAGATGTCATTGTTATTCACTGTGTGGAGCGCTGTGGTCTAGTGGTAGGGCGTTGGACCCATGATCCAAAAGTCGTGGGTTAAATTCCCGCCATTGCCGTATGCGATGTGTCCCTGAGCAAGACACTTTATCTGCATTGCTTAGTACTGGTTCTACCCAGGAAGACATCGAGAGTGATTCAAATAAGTTCATAGAGCTTTCATTACAATCGATGTAAAATAAATAAGTTTAAACTATTCACTGTGTGTATTAAACGTGTATCTTTCACTCAGATATCATTGTTATTGATCTAAAGAATATAATATGGTAATACTATATTGAACTGTTGCTTACTGGCTCATCAACATACTACTGTAAAGTTTTTAAAAGCGGCCCCAGAGTAAATGGAAAGATACGTAGGAATCGAGGGACGATGCACTATCTGGACTATGAATCATATTCCTATGGTTCTTTTATGTACTCCGATATATGGGACTGCCAGGTTTAGGTCTCCATCCCATGGACATGGCTATGGAGTTAAATGTCTTGTTCAAGTAGTTTCATTGAAGATTTTGAAAATAGACGTCGTTAAATATTTTGTTCATGTTATATAGTTGTTCATATAATCGAGACAACTCAATGTTTGGTAAGACCAAGTGCTGCAGTGCATGCAATGTATGTATTATAAACAAGTGAAATACAAGCATAGATGTCCGTTGAGGTGAAACACGTAGGTCATAAAGCACTGTGCAGCTTTGTGATATATATATATTTATTTTTTTCGATTCAAAACTGAATTGTTATGGGTCAGTAAACTGTTTCCAATTACCCTTGTTTTCCTTGAATAATTGTATAACATTACAATAAAATGTTAATTATGCCCCATCTGCCTTGTAATTTGTTACAAATTTCTACCCAGTAATTATGAAAAAAATCTCGCTATCTGGCTTTGTTGCTTTAGTTCCATCTCCAAATGTTCATATTTTGTCCCAAGGTTGTGTTCCAGATTAAAATCAATATGAATTGATATTTTTTTACTGATTTATATTGTTTTTCTTTCCATGTGTTGTAATTGTCAATCTAAATAAAGGAAGTACTGAAGTTGTTTGACTAAGCAAAGGTAATCATATTATTTTGGTCGCCACTTAGTTTTTATTTGTTCGATTTCTTTTTGAAGAAAAAATACATGGTCATCACTTGCTCGTCGTCGTCTGCGTCCAGGTTAAAGTTTGTATGTAAGCTTGTATCTCCGAAACTACTTGACATAATGGATTGAAACTTGACACGTGATTCATCATCATTAGACAAGATCATACAGCCGGGTTCTATAACTCGTGCTTTTATTTTAACAAAATTATGACCGCTTTTGTACTTGCAAAGTTTGGTTAAAATTTGTATGTAAACTTGTTGGTTAAAGTTTGTATGTAAGCTTGTATCTCCAAAACTACTTGACATAATGGATTGAAACTTCACACATGTATTCATTATCATTAGGCAGCATCATACAGCCAGGTTCTATAACTCATGCTTTTATTTTAACAAAATTATGGCCCCTTTTATATTTACAAAATTTGGTGAGAGTTTATATGTAAGCTTGTTGGTTCAAGTTAATATGTAAACTGGTTTTTAGCTCTACTGATCTCTTATGCCGTGGTGCGGTGTCCGTCGTTCGTCTGTCTGTCCGTAAAAAGATTTTGACTACTCCTCTGAAACTACTGGATGAATTTTCATGAAACTTCACAGAAATGTTGCCCATGATGTCTAGTTGATCCTAGCAAAAATTCATGTTGATGAGAAATTCAAGATTATCGCAAAAGCTAAAAATAGATTTTTAAAAAAAAAGTTTGTAGTGACTACTAATTGAAAATTATGTGATATTGATATGGGACTTTTTCTAAAATAATCGGCATGACATGATGGCCATCTTTGTTTACATATAGTTATAATAGTAAAAACTTGTAGCGACTACTCCTCTGAAACTACTTGACAGATTTTCATGAAACTTCAGTGGGCTGATATAGCTATCAAAACCTATCAGTAGAGCTTCAAGGTCATTGACCTCTTGTTTAAAGTTTGTAAGATTATCTCCGAAAATACTTGACATAATGGATTGAAACTTCACACATGTATCATGTATCAGCATCATTAGACAACATCCTACAGCCAGATCAGGGTTCGACACTAACTTTTTTAAACGGGTAGTCTGCAGGACTAGTGACTTTAAAAATCTAGTAGTCCTCCTGAGAACTAGATGGTCCTTCCAAAAAACGGTGTATTTAGCAACAAAAAAAACAGGTGTATAACAGGAGACAAACTTCAAAGTGAACAGTGCCAAAAACCCTTTTCGTCTTGAAGATACCAACTGAAATCGTAAAACTTATTAATTCTTTATCGGTTTCTCCCCAGGCAGACTTTCATCAGATTTAGATGCATTTTCAACCCTAACCAACTTGACAAATGTTGATCGAATGCAATATTATTCTGGTCTTCGTTTCATTTTTATTGAAAAATACTAATTATTCGACAATTACCCCAAACTTATTTTTCAGTCATACCCGCATTGAGTAAATACAAAATCATTACCTTATCCCAGGGAGTAAGTATACAGGGAGGAGAAACGGGTTCATAAACGCTCTAGTTTATCGATTTATGCTGTCGCGCTTGAACGCCGCCATTTACTATTTTATCGATACAGGTAAATCGATCATAAGCGCGTTAAATTTGAAAAGTTAAAATTTCAGCCAACCTCGCAAATTAGGCAGTTTTTACAGCCTCTTTTTTACGGCTTTCTTTTATAATCAACATCACGAAATTACCTTCTTGACAAAGATAAATATGTCTACTATTCACTTTTTGTTATTGATAATGCCTAATATAACCCATACTTTGTATCTCGTTTGCAATAGCTCCATACCATTTTTAATTTTAGTGGAACCGTCTGGTAATGTGCTTTTATACATGCAAACAAATACACGCTCTGTATCAGAGGACACAATGTGATTAAATAATACTTATGTTTAAATTTTGCACCTTTATTGAGTTTGTAAGTGTAATGATTTATAAGAATTTGCTGTTTTTCACACACGCGCGAAACAACCGGAAGTAGTCATTTTCACTCAGTAGTAAAACACGTGCGACAACATAAAACGGCAAAACGATCCGTTTCTCCTCCCTATATACTTACTCCCTGCTAATCCATAGACATAGATAAGTTATTAATGGCTATGACTAATCGTAGGATTCAATACATTTCCGTTGATTTCTCTCGTCTATAGAGCAATCACAAACAAACTCGCTTTATACCAAACACATTTCTTTATTTCCTAATTAGCCATCGATAAAACACACAATAGAAGTTTGCGCTTTTGCTTATTGACGACCGCCGCAAAGATTCTTAGCAACTCACTGTGCCGATGTCAATCATACAATTATAACCGCCTTTTAAATTTATTTATCGCTGGAGAAATCATATTCAAAGTATCTCGTCTAATTATAACCCCGCCCTTGCGTAGTAGTTTGTAGTACGATTTTTAATTATTCACCAAACGGAAAAATACGACGGCTTTGATTGGTTTACTTAAATAGAATGCGCACATGATAATTGATCCCCATATGATCTAATCACGTGATCGTCTAACGATCAAACATGTCGGTTATATTCACATCTCGCCTCAGGCACACCGATAATGATCGATAACTAGGCTATTACCCTGATTAGATAAGAGTCGGGTTGTTATTTATTGGTAATGGGGTTAAATAAGGTACTTGTGAAACACGAGCTGATCCTGTAATTTAGAGGGTTTTGTTAATTATGAGGTTAATCACATTTGAAATTGCCGAAAATCACCCGAAAATGACGGCGACTCAAATTTCGCCCCACATGGATAGAAAAGCGAAGTCAGCCAAATCATAGCGACGTTTTAAGCGACTTCGCCTAATCGAGTGACCCCGGCCCTATATCAGGAATGTGTATTTTACGGCCGTAATATCTATAATGGGGCACGAAAAATTACTAGTCCGACGGACTAGCCAACTTTCACTTTAGGTAGTCCTCCTGAAATACAGGTGGGCACAGGACTAGCGGACTAGCGTTAGTGTCGAACCCTGCAGATTTTATTACTCATGCTTTTATTTTAACAAAATTATGGCCCCTTTTATACTTTTAAAATCTGGTTAACAAGTGCAATAATTCTGGATGTAATAAAGCTAAATTATGCCCTTAAACATAGTTTCCCACTAAATAAACAAGGCCTTGAAAGTCGAGTGTCTGCACCGACAGGCGGTGCTTCTTGTTAAATGCTTCTACCTGCTTTCACGTGCGTCCGTGGCCGAGTGGTTAAGAGTCTCTAACTTGAAATCACTTGCCGCTCACCTCTTTATCATGACACTGCGTATGCAAACGTGGAAACGTGCCTCCATCATAAATGGTGTCTACTATAGAATTTGTTCTAGGCCCATTCTCCATATTTTATCTTGATGTAAATGGAGGATGAGCCTGGCACAATCATCCGTTAGGCGCCATACAACCTTCCATCTGTTGGTGTGCCCTAAAACCCCAATTCAATCATTATTTGAATTTATTTTTTTAAAATTGGAAATGAAAATCATTTGCTAACAAATACAAAATATAATATATTTTATTGTTACAATGCAACTGCAATCAAATGTTTACAGCGCACAAAGTTTCCAATATATAAAAACATAAGATAACAGCTTATAAACCAAAATCATAACAAATATAATTATAGAACCAAATATTGCAATTCGCAGCACTACTTACTTTCTAAAGATTTGCCGAAGAAAAAAAGCATTCCGTTACAATCTTAAAAGGTGGGGAAAAAAGGGCTATATACGGCCCATGGCACATATCTGTCTATCTGTGTAGTTCTATAACAGAAACTGTCACGATTCTCATATTCTATTGAAATATGTTTTTCTTTTATTTATTTATTTACTGCAGAATAGAGTAAAAATGTACATAAAAATAAAAAAAAGCAGCAGAAGAACGTTGAAAATGCGTGGTTATATACTGGAAGAAGTATCATATGTCAAGGTCATCAACTTAAGCATGACTACATTGTTGTATTTCTTGACAATCCAGTACAGTCTGTAGGTGTCGAGTTGTATAAAATCATTCTGCATATCCATTTGATAACTATATTAATCTGGAATATACTACAATACTAAGTTTAATGGCAGTTGTGGGATCCACATGAATGTTGCCTATGATATGTCCTTGGCCATCTGGTTGGCACTGAGGATTTCTATCCAGTAACCATCTGGGTCCTTAATGAAAGCAAGACCTTTCATTTTACCTGAAACATATAATTATGCAGTCATAGTGAGGAAATTTAATAATACATTTTATTATACCTCACATAAGACGCCCATGCTAAATCCCCACAGACAACAATGTGGAATTATGGCTCCCCCACACAAAGTGTGGTAGGGGAGCCATATTGATTTTGTGCTTTCTGTCTGTCTGTCTGCGTGTCTGTAGGTCTGTGTCACAAACGATGTCCGATCAATAACTAGAGAATGGTTGGACCTAGGGTCCTCAAACTTGGAAGGATGGTTGGTCATGACAAGTAGATGACCCCTATTGATTTTGGGGTCACTAGGTCAAAGGTCAAGGTTGCGGTGACATTGACTATCAAAACGATGTCCGATCAATAACTAGAGAATGGTTGGACCTAGGGTCCTTAAACTTGGAAGGATGGTTGGTCATGACCAGTAGATGACCCCTATTGATTTTGGGGTCACTAGGTCAAAGGTCAAGGTCGCGGTGACATTGACTATCAAAACGATGTCCGATCAATAACTAGAGAATGGTTGGACCTATGGTCTTCAAACTTGGAAGGATGGTTGGTCATGACCAGTAGATGACCCCTATTGATTGTGGGGTCACTAGGTCAAAGGTCAAGGTCGCGGGGACCTTCACTATCAAAACGATGTCCAATCAATAACTAGAGAATGGTTGGACCTAGGGTCCTCAAACTTGGAAGGATGGTTGGTCATGACCAGAAGATGACCCCTATTGAATTATTTTTTTTGTTTAAATTTTTATTTTATTTATTTATTTTTTTAAAAAAAAATATTTTTTTTTTAATTTTTATTTTTTTTTTCAATTTTGCATTAAAAGTTTTAGGGTCGGCCCCTTAAAAAAATAGGGTCGGTCGGGTGACCTGAACCACACATATTTTTTGATGTGGCCTTACTGATACAGATAGTAGATACAGTCTAGACTTAGAGTCGTCAATTATGCCTGTTCAGGCGAGTGGGGGAGCCATACGTTTTTGTCCCATGGACAATAACAATTTCTAGTTTCTTATTATCTCACGCGAGGGTGACAGTACAGGGGGATAGTAAATCGCAGGGTGATAGTAAAAAATTATCACATGCGCAGCTTTGATGCGTGCTGTTTCGGTGACGTCACCGGCTCAGTATGGTAAAATGCTTTACAGATTTTAATAAACCACCACTCATTTTCTTAGTTACGTCATTTACAAGCCAACGATATAACTTTCATAGATATATTTTAAAAAAAGTTGTTTTTGAAAGAAAAAAAAGAAGAAAAAAATCCGGCAAAGTGAAATCTGTACTGAAAATGAATCTTATTTTGGCATGAGCGGATTTCGGTATAATAAAATAAATATCACATTCATGAGAGGGTGATAGTAAGAATGTTAACCCTTCGGATTTTGATTATCACCCTCGGCTTCGCCTCGGGCGATAAACATATCCTCAGGGTGAACATTCTTACTATCACCCTCTCATGAATGTGATATTTATATAATACTTTCTGCATTCAAAAGTCAACAATTTACTGGTATGAACTGTTGTAGAGAATGCCAAAGTCCAATTTGTAAAAATCGTAGCTTTATATTTACATTCATTTTTCTGTACATTCACTTTCTGTCGAAAATAAATAGCATCTAATTTCGAATAAACTTCAATTTTTAAGCATGCTTTGCTACTATGCTTCTCAATAGAAAATCAGATCTACTGCTCAAACATGCGATGTATCTCAATATAAAATTGCTACTATACTGTGTGAAAATACAGTAGTTGTTTCTCTAGCACTTTTTTTTATCATCATTCTCTCAAGCCACCGTTATTGTTGGTACTATAGCGACAGGGAAAACAATGTTATACAAGAATTGATTCACATTTTTTTCAGCTTTTATGCAGTTTTAAATGCAGTTAGAAAATGACGTGTTTTTTTTTAAGTCAAGGTCACTGGTGGGCTGGGGCTTAGTCAGAGTAAACTCAGAGTTTACCCCAGTCAATGTACATACCGATTTTCATAGCAATATCTTTGACAGTATTGGGGATATATACCTTCCAAAAAACTTTTAAATTAAACAATTAAACCAAGTGTAACTGTGTTGGTGCGGCCGTTGGAAATGCGATCCCTATGTCTCGCTTTTTAACTTATTAAGGCAAGGCATTAATACAGTATTAGACTGATCATGTAGATTATCTAAATCGGTTCAGTAGTTTACTTTAAAACAGAATCTTACGTTTGACGCGAGTAACTCTATATTGTTTTTCCTTTAAGATGCTTTATAAACACAAAGTTACTTAAAACAACACCAAGGTATTCTTCCTTCACTAATTTTCTAATTTTCACTATCAGACTAGGATTTACTTAAGATTCCCGTTTATGAGGTAGAAAAGTGTGTATCTGCATTATATATGGGTATATTTACCTCCATCCGGTGTCTTGACGAACTGTACACCCAACTTCTCAAATCTCTCACATGCCTTGTAAACATCAGGTACATTTAACCCAATATGACCTGTAAAAACATGGATAAACTGCGGACTGACATATCATTTATAGGTATGGAATACAACATGACAACACAAAATGTATGCTCCATCACACCTATGCGATATTAATTCACAAACATGCACCTCTGCATGGCAGTCGAGAGGTTGTTTTTAAAATAGCTATCATAACAGGCAAGTATACAACAGGCAAATTTTACAACAGCTGTAGTTTCTAACCCTATTGACGACAAGATATATATATAATTTATATACTTTGAGAACCCAAACACTATAAACACAATTTAAACGGTGTCAATCCACAAGATCAAAACCCAAAAATGGAGCATCGAATTAAGAGTTACCAACTCAATTCATTTTACACATATTCAATCATGGATATTTTATGGTTTTAATTGGCACATACACATTATTAAATGACCTGAAGACCTGGATAGTTGAAGATAAACATTTTTTTCCACGTAATATTGCCCTTATTTGACGGTTTAGTTTCTTCAAGTGCAAAGGTTCATCCTATAAAAGTTCATTATAATTGGTTTAGCGGTTTGGATCAAACAGCAAAAAGGGATAGATCTACAGACAGACTGACAAAGATAACAGTCTACGACAAAAGGGACTCCTACAAATGTTAAAGTTTTACTCAACTTTAACAAAACAGAATATGTATGCTTGTCTTATGCAGTAACAACGATCTTTAAACATGGAAAGATAAGATATAACTTGTTACAGTCGTTCCCGATTGAGCATGGAATTACATCGATTGCATCAATGGATGTTTGACGCCTCAGACATATAAACAACTGATGACACCGTCCAATAAAATGGAAGTACTCAGTGAATTGAAACTAGCTGACACCTGCCACTCGCCTACAAGACTCACGTGACAAAAATCGATATCATAACATAACACTGAGTACAATCTCTCGAGCAATTCTACTGTAATGCTGGCTGGTTTATATGTCTAAAGCACATCTCCGCCGGATTCAAACTGAGATTTATTTTCACACACGTGTTTACATTCGGCCAGCGTGGAAGGGGGCGGAGTTGAGCAAGCGATGACATTGCTCAATCGTGAACGCCTGTAATATACAGTTAAACATTGTACATTTTGATGGGAAACTTCATCCGTCATCTCATCTCCCTCTAAGATCGCTGTCTCAATATAACCTAATGTGATGTGTTAACGAGATCCCCGTTCATTTCATTTCACAATGTAATGCAACAGAATTTAACTAATACAGTTACTCACCAAATCCCCTGGGATCCGAGTTACCGTTATGGTAGATCTCCCCTTCCTGGGTCTCTGTACCCCAGTTACTGAAACATTCAAGAAGGTATACCCAACCGAGTGGTCTATGTCATGAGGGGTGTTCAATGAGAAATAAACTATTTCCAGTGGCTTTATCTTGTCCCAGATCCATACCTGGTGGTTGGCGGAACTTGAAGTTCATCGATACCAAGGGCCACAGGCCCAGGGTTTCAACGTGTTAAAAATATTTGATTTGATATTGACCTACATCTATCATATACAGGTATGATACTATTTTCATTAACCCGGACTCAATGTTTACTTATTCATTATCAATTGCATTAATAAACTTGTATTAAGTAAACAACACAGACCCACTTTACAAGAGATATGAGATACCTGTAGAAATCTGTTGTATATAGAGATACAGTTTATATACCTGACCTGTATTGACATCTTCAGAATTCTATTTGCATATTAAAGCTTGTGAAAGAATTTAAATAATGTGAAGGGTAATAAGATTTTATTAAAAATCCACTAGAATTGTCCTCTGAGAGTCGACTGACATACATGTACCCGCCAATAGGACCATGTAAGTGTACCTGTAAATTGTCATAAATGTGGCTATTAATCTTAAAAGCAATAGAGTGGAGAATGGTTTTCATAATCATGTCATGGTGACCTTAAGCTTGAACGTATTAATCCCAAAATGTATAAAGGTTTTCCTCTCACCATAAACAGTCTACTGTGAAGTGTCGTGTTGCTTCAAATCTTGAAGTTATCAAGCAGACAACGGTTTTCATTATCAGATCATGGTGACTTTGACCTTGAACCTATTGACCCCAAAACGTAGTCATCCTCTCACTATTTTACCTGTGAAGTTGCAGGCACGTGTCTACAAATATTAGAGGTATAGAGTGGACAATTTTTTTCATTGTTTATGTTGTGATGACCTTGACCTTGAACCTATTGACCCCAAAATGACTTACTATATTCATTCTATTGTACTGATTTATGCTTACTGAGTTAGTTCTATTGTAGCAGGTCGTGTAAACAACCACTTTTTTCGCTCCTTGCTATCAGTGGGCCTGTCCTCTGCTTTCTCATATCCCATAAAGTACAAGCTAAACTTCATCTCAGGGAAATCAAACTTGTCCAACAACCTAAAATCAATTATTCGATAAGATCAACATAGGGCTATTCCATTAAAACATACCTGGGACCCCAGGAAGGCAATTTAATAAACATCTATGGGAGAACACTATTTTCTGAAATTTGGTTCCTTAACCTCAAAATTTTGCATCTATGGGCGAGTGTTCAATTTCAAAAGTGCCTTCCTGGGGTACCATGTATGTTTTAATGGAATAGCCCATAGTATATCACTCTTTATATCACAAACACGATATCTGGAACCAATGTAATAATAAGCAGATTAATATAACTGGGTGTCATTTTGTTGTTGTAAACTTGCTTATTATATTGTAATGGCATATTTCAGATATATAAACATAACAGCTTATCAGTGTTTTTTCTCCTGCAACTGGTACTGATTAATGTTTTAACCTTAACCCGCTACATATATTTAAGGGACCGTTCTTTCTTTCTTTGAATTAAGACCATTCCATTTATGTGACAAATGGGTGTTTTGGGGAAAATGACTGATCAGCAGCAGGACACTGTAAACCCCAATCAGCCTGTGAGTTACTCGCAGGCTGATCCATGGGTTTACAATGGACGCAAAGGCTGAAATAGTCGTGGGTTATAATTTGTGCAAATGAAGTCCCTGTGGTCAAAACAGATAAAGGCCATTTATTCATTTAATACATTTTGACCATTCCATTTATGTGACAAATGGGTGTTTTGGAAATGGACTGATCAGCAGCTGGACATTGTAAACCCTGCCTGCCAGTCACAATGGACGCAACGGCTATTATAGTCATACTTAGCGGGTTAAAGGTTAAGACGTATGCAAAAAAACGTTGCCAATTTGATACAATCCAGAGCGAACCAGTCCCAAAGTTCACACTTTGTAGCTTTAAATTACCGAAACCAGTCTCAAGCCACACTTTGAACCTCAAAATTATCGCTTTTATAGCAAAGAGATTATAACACCAAATTTAAGGAAATGATAAATAAGCTTGATAAATAGGAGACCGTTTTTACTTTACTGCGACACGAAAAACATAAAATATGAAATGAAAATGTTACTTTACCTCATTCCAAGAACATTTGTGTAAAATTCAAGTGAGCGCTTTGGGTCTTTTATTCTGTACATTGTCTGCTGCATAATGAAGTCCTGAAAATAAACCAATCAAATATTCATTAAAGTAATGTAAGCTGATGCCTGGCTGTTAGAGATGGGACGAGTACTCAAGTACCTGGGTATCGAGTCTGATACAAAATGATTAATGTACACACAGTGCTCCAGAAAAGTGGCGTATCTATGTAATTATGCATGTTTTTTCACCAAAAAATGCATTGAAAATAAAATAGATGCAAACAAGAACACATTAAAATATCGCTGATCAATACAGACACAAATTAATGTCATTTAAAACCTGTTTTTTCAGAATACGCATTTGTAAATGTAAATACATAATGTATTTTCATTCGTACAACATGCAATGTGCTGAAAGCTTATCTGGAGTACTGTATTCGTGGTTGAGAATTAAAGTATGGTAGCTATCCTGCCAACAACAGCAAAAATTTTCAACATATGTTCACAGTTTTTTAACCTACTGACGACAAGGTGTATATATAATTTACCTATTTCGAGAATTTGAACTCTATAGACATAATATAAACCGCTTTAACCAGGCAGGCCAAACCACAAAACTGGAGCATCAAATTAAATGTTACCAACTCGTAATTCATTTTACTAATATTCAATCACAGGTATTTTAACAAGAGCTGTCAGAGGACAGCGCAGCGCAACTATTCGAATTTTCAGAGAACAAGAAATTATACACCTGGCATACTATCAGAAGAAAAAAGTGAAAACAAAGGGGCGAGCTGGATGTGTCAAGAAGGAAAACATTGGAAATTTTCATTAACTCAAAGGCCACAATTTTTCTGTAATGACAAGTAGGTCATTTCATAATAACCCTTTCAAAGGATACATAATGCAAATGTATAAGTTAAAATATGTTAAAAGTATATGTAAATGCATTTGACCTTTAACCCTTTTGTGACCTTGACCTTTCATCCAATGATCTTGAACTCAATAGATACAATCATCGTCCCTCCTTCCCCACCCATGGTGACATAGCCCCTGGGTCATAACTTGTAAACCGTTGAGGTCCCTACCCTGTATACACTTACTGGGCATTAACAGACGAATACAACCATCCAAGGCTTCTTCCCCACTTTGTGGACCTAGTCAACTTTACAAATAATGTGATATTTTTAGCTCGACTGTGCGAAGGATCTTATGGGGTCTATAGGTCAAAGTTCATGGTCACAAATAGCATTTATGTGTTGATAGGCTCTTAGCATCAGGTTAATGTTTACGTCCGCATTTCTTAACATGTAAATAAGTTCCAATTTTTTTTATCAAATCATCATCAAACTTACATACTTTATTATAAATGTCCGGGGTCTATGCTGGTCCCATGGTTGTATTCGTCTGTTCATGTATACAATTATGAGGTAGGGATCTTAACGGTTTCCAAATTATGACCCAGAGGCTATGTCCCCAGGGTTGGGGAAGGAGATCGGGTATATGCTGGTTGAGTGGTTGTATCTGTCTGTTCATGCCCAGTAAGTGTATATATGGTTATAGGGTGGGGATCTCAACGGTTACTGTTATGACTCAGGGGGCCCACACCCCCACACCCTCATGTTTCACCTCTTGTGACCCTAGGGGCGGGTCCAATTCTGATCCCAAGGTCACCATATGAGCAAACTTGGTAGAGGACTACTAGACGATGCTGCATACAAAATATCTAAGCTGCAGCCCTTTTTGTTTCGGAGAAGATAATTTTTAAGTGTTTTTCCGATGTAAATTTTTCCTATGTAAAAATATGACATTTTTTACCAATTCAGGGGCCATAATTTTGTCAAAATGAATGGAAAAGTTATGGGGATTGTTGGATAAGGTACAGAATTTGATGTGAAACATTAGTTAAATTTTTTAATTCAATAACTGGAGTAGTTTTGAAGTTATAAATCTATTGCACAAAAACTTTAAGGTAAAGACATGACAATCAAAGGGCCATATCTTTGTCAAAATGCAAGGAAGAGTTATGGGGATTGTTGGATAAGGTATAAAGTTTTAATACAATAGCCTGAGCAGTTTTGAAGTTATAAATCTATTGCACAAAAACATTAAGATGAAGCTGGAGACGCCGATGCCGTGGTGAGTAGGAAAGCTCTCACTATTCTTCAAATAGTCGAGCTAAAAACCCTTTAATAAACCTTTACTTTTAAAGTGAAGCGGGGCTATTTAGGAATCACGTTATCCCCACATCCCATCGCGTCACGCAACACATTTTTGTTGCGTCGTGTCATGTCCCGTCGCGTCCTTTTGCGTAACACATTTTTATACTTGCATATCTCAAACACTTGAATGGATTGTTCCCAAACTTCATATACTCATAACGACTGATGACCTTATGTCCCTCTACATCACCCATCATTGATTCCCTAATTTATTACAGAATTATGGCCCTTTATTTGACTTAGAATTTCCCACTCTAATATTGCATAATGACCCGTTAACACATTTTTTTTCTCAAACATTTTCGAATTGATTGTTCCCAAACTTCATGTACACATAACAACTGATTATCTTATGTCCCTCTACATCACACATTGTTGATGCCTAATTTATTACAGAATTATGGCCCTTTATTTGACTTAAGAGGGGCGTCCGTGGCAGAGTGGTAAGAGTCTCTGACTTGCAATCACTTGCCCCTCACCGCTGTAGGTTCGATCCCTCAGGGGCCTAGGAATCTTTATGTGAGGAAGCTATCCAGCTGGCTTGCGGAACGTCCGTGGTTCTACCCAGGTGCCCGCCTGTGCACGAAAATTGCCCGGAGGGGCACCTGGGGTCTTCCTCCACCAGCAGAAGCTGGAAAGTCGCCATATGACCTTAGCTGTTGGTGCGACTATAAAATCCAATTCAATTCAATTGACTTAAGAATTTTTCACTCTATAATAAACTTCATATGGCTTTCACTTTTAAACTTTTCATAGGTTGTTGAATAGATATTTTAGACATTTATTATTCTTGATTTTGCCCATCCTCATTGGTTATAGCAAAAAGTGGGGGTATTCATCACCTTCAGTGATAGTTCTAGTTATGACCTAAACACCATAGAGTTTTGATAAATGGTTTTGTAGTGCAATGTTTGCCGTTATTTAGAGGGTTAGTTTAGATATACTTTTCTGCAAGGAAACCAGTACGTAAATATCTAATTGTCAAGCCAATTATAAATTATTCATGACATATTAGGGTAAAGTGATCGTGAGTCCAACACCTTTTGTAAAGAATGACATAGATTTTCAGTGTAAAACGATAACTCAGGTCCGGTTTGGTTTAAATCAATATGGCCATAACTCACTGGTGTATCCTTGTTGTTATTTATATGTTTCAGGGCGATTTTGATCATGTCGGACATTTGGTATATAAAGTTACACAATGATCAGGGAAAATAAAACATTTTTAAGACTTAAAAACATATCTACAAACACGTTATACATGTACCTGTTATACCAGCTGCTTAGTAGTGATGGGCAATCGGTTGAAATTTACAGTCGATCATCGGTTACAATGGTTGGATGTAACCGATCAATCATTGGTTATAATCGGTTAGTCAATACACAGTATATCGTGTGTATGTTAATCGGAGTTTGAGGCCGTGAACTTAGAATAATTTCTGATTTAGTATGTGTTCTTTCCTGTCTTGTTTCTCATGACATTGCCATTTTAGTCAGTATATAATTATAACTGCTATAAATGTGTTTATTTGTGTATATGCTCATTTTCAAAACTGTATCTGTTGTCACTTGGATATTAAATCATGTTTATTTCTATTTTAAACATAATTAAAGTGCATTTTTACATTTTACGATGATCGATTATATACTTTCATAATCGATCAACATAGTCGGATGCATAAAACTAACTGATGATCTGTTACAATCAATTAATCGGTACATCACTATTGCCTAGTTCCAAGGAGTGCGGCCTAGAGGTTAAGCGACTTAGTCATGGAAACCCCAGGTAATTCTTTTAGTGTTCATAGTGGTACTATTCACAATGTTGTCCAGAAGACGATTCCATGCATTTATGATTCTTTTGACTAAAGAAGCTTTGTCGATTGTTTTATGTATCGATCTAGGTTTAATTAATTGCATTGACTTTGTCATGATGAGAGACAGACTAGATAAATGCAATCACTTTACTAGTACATATATAGAGCATACAATCAGGCAGGTGCAGACCATTAACAGAAAAAATATGATTGTCACAAATAGTGGTTCTGATGCTCTGTTGCTGAATCTGTGTTCGAGCAATCGGCTTTGAAAAGCATGTAATACAGCTAAAAATTAACCATAGTATTGTTCAAAAAGTATGAATTTTGTGAAATAAAACTTTAAATTTACCTTAGTTGATCCGTCTGGCTCATGACAAACCTTAGAAAGCTCTTCATCTGACAAAATACCATTCTGCGCCATATTTGGTTAGTTTCGAAACGACTGATGAGCAAAATGACCTCTCACCGTGTTGATGTGACATTAGTATTTCTAACGCATATAGTGAAAATAACGCCACACAGCTGTACAGTATCCTGTTTTGTTTTTGTTTTTTTGACAGCTGGTCGAAGTCCATCGATGCAAATAATACGATAAGCTGTTAAATTTATCATGTAAATATTTTATTTCAGACAGCTATATTGTCTCGATTGAAGAAGGAAACATGACATACGTACATTGCACCGTAAATAATTTCAGTGGTGATTCACAGTCACACGGGTTTCTCAAGTAATATGACTCCAAAATAATAAAAAAAAAATAATCAAAACTCATATGTTCTATGTCACAGTGACATACCAATCATATTGGTACAAACACACTTTGCTGTCACCATGATTTGAATACATTTATTACCAAATTGTGTTAATAACCAAATTGTGTTAATAAATTGATGCTGACTAAGTCCAGGTCGTACAGGGTACTCTTGTTAAACGTTTTGGAGTACCTTGTATGATCATATATTCTCATTTTGCCATTATCAAATCTCAATGTGTTTTTTCGCAAGTTCTAGCGTGGGGTGTCTAAACACTAATACTGCATAGTGAGTGCACCATGTTTATTTGGTTTAAGACTCGTTTTAGGATGTATCATGAAAATATTGGGCGAGTGCTGTTTCTTGTTGTGTTAGTAATATGATATTTCAGGATATTGATTTTTTTCTGTATTAATATACTGTTTATTCGTTATTAGGATGACACCTTGAAACCAAAAGTAGGTAGCTGTACGCTACTGAAAAATCATAATCCTCGTGTTTCGTAAATCATTTGAAGTAATTAACTTTTCTTCATTGTCTATTAGGTTTCTCAATTAAATAAATCCCTGCATTTTAATCATATTTAGCCAGAGTGCTCATATAGAGAGAGATATTAAACTTTTTTGTAAAAAGGAACTGTTCATATTATTCTTTACTACCAATTATAAAATAAGAGTAAAAGAACAATTAAGCATTTGAGACTACATGCAAATGTATGCTACCTACATGATGATTCATATAACAAAAACTCGTTCAGTTTTCCTAAACAGACTAATTAAACCAGATGCAACATTTAGTGCACATGCGATTAAAAAAATATAATTATGCACATTATGATGTTTTTTGTGTCGCCTTTTTAAAGAAAAAAGGATGTATACGAATCACACTGTCGTCATATTGCATCCGTCGTCATCTAAGGGTCACAAAAATATATATATTCACAATTTGTACAGATCACATCCAGTCCTTAATATACTATTGACCAGCAGGGGTTTTTTTTGCCTGTTTTTATAGCCGAATTTGGTCATATTCCCAATGCCAAATCATATATTTTTTTCCCAATTAAAGGGACACACGGCAATCTTGACTTTTTAAAAATTCATGGCGTCCCGTTAGTTTTCCTCTTAACTTGCATTTGTTCAATCATTAATATTAATTCTTAGACTAGTTGTAAGCAAATTATTTTTACATATTACTAACTTTTTATAATATTGCACCGGTATTATATTAAACAATTTGGTAAAATATTGAAGAAAGTTGAAATCTCAATTTTTTATTTAATTATATGCAAGCAGATTTAAAGTCAAAATGACGCAGGTTAAGTAAATTGAGGAGCAAATTTTAATGTTTGAATAAAACTCAAGATTGCCGTCTGTCCCTTTAAGAGGAAAAAATTCCCAATTTTTCAATTATTTTTTCCCCAATGATTGGGGTTCAAAAGCTTAAATATATGCTTCTGTTTATCTTAGTGTACAAAAAAGAGTATTAAAGATATATTTATGAAACGAATGCTTTACATTATATTTTTCCGAATTTTAATAAAAATCGCGCTAAAATTCCCAATTTTATGAAAAATCACGCTAAAATTCCCAATTCCAGGGGTATGGGTCATGTTCCCAAAATCATGAAAAAAAGCCCTGACCAGGGTTAGACACTAAATTTTTATGACTACTAGCCTACAGGGCTAGTGCCTCTTATTTTTACTAGCCCTTCTTAAAACAACTAGTCCTCCTTTTACTCTTTTGCGGCAAAATAAAAAGATACCAAGGTAGCTCAATGGATAAGGCCTTGGCTTTGGAGCTATAGACATCTGACCAGCGTGGGTTTGCTCCCTGACGAAGGCATGTCTGAGGGTAAACTTCATAATCCATCTCATCTATTATCTTTAGCTGAGGTTGCATTTCCTATATGACTGTACTGCTTGTATAAGGCCCTTTCCCCACCCAAATTTCTTTTAAAGTCATGCAGACACCTTGTAAATTTCATTCCCAGTTTATGGATTTTTTTCCCCAATTAAAGGCAAAAGGCCCCTTCCCCAAAACTGGGAAGAAGGCTCTGTAAGCACTTACACGATGGCTAAAATACACGGATGTGTTTATTCGAATCATGTTGTTTTTTGCTGATGATACTTTTCCTATGCTGTTTTTCGTTTGTTTCGATAGAGACAGTTCCATATTTAAATATCGCCACTTTTTTATTTACAATGTGAAGGTCACACTCATCATGTCAATAAAATGCTTAGAAATTAATGTAGTGATAAAAATGCTAGCGTCTCTACGAAAACGATGTGGATACATGTATAAAACGCGGGTTATTTTTCAGCATTTTTGCGCCATCGAAGAAAAAATGGCCAATCAGTGTTCAGTTATCTGAAACACCTACACATTCGTAGGTGCTTGTCTTGGCCTATATCATACCCTACATTACATTACGATATTGAAGAGTTTGAATAGCGAAAAATTGAAATGAATTTCGACATCAGGATCATATAATTAAAATTGACATTTAAATAATAAAAACAACTAGCCCGTCGGGCTTGTCAACTGTGAGTTTTTAGCTCGACTATTGGAAGAATAAGAGAGCTTATGTAATCACCTTTGGCGTTGGCGTCCCACATGAAGGTTTGCGTGTAAGCTGTGTTTACAAATCGATATCTCTTACATTTCTTATCCTAGCACAACCAAATTTGGCCATGGGCTTCCTTATAGCATTATCTTTATGGCTGCATAAGCAATTTTGGTTCCTGTAACCCATGGGCTCCCATGGAACCCAAATTATGATAGCCCATAAAATGTGTCCCATTTCACATCAAATTTTGCGTATAAGCTGTGTTTACAAGTCTATACCTCTTACATTTCTTACCCTAGCACAACCAAATTTTGCAGTTAGCTTCCTTATAGCATTATCTTAAGGGCTGCTTAAGTTATTTTGGTTTCTGTAACACCTGGGCTCCCATGGAACCCAAATTCTGATAGCCCTTAAAATGTGTCTGTTTCACATCAAATTTTGTGTGTAAGCTGTGTTTACAGGTCTATATCTCTTACATTTCTTGTCCTAGCTGGACTAAATTTGGGAATTGGTTTTCTTATAGTATGTTGTAAAGGGGTGGGTATCTGCAAATTCTGGGCTCTCATGGAACCCAAATTGTGATGGCCCATAACATGTGCAATAAAGGCAGATCAAGGTGTGCATGTATATATCTATAATTTTGGTTTTCTTATAGCATTATGCATCTTATTCATACTTCACCCATATTGGGGCATGGGCTCCCTCCTCCAACACCCGCCCCCACTCACTCCATCCCCACCCTCTTTTTATTTATTTATTTATTTTTTACATATTTTTGTGTTGTTTTAGTCAATTCTTACACATATATGTTGCCCATCCACCAAACCCAACATGATTTTTTTTTTTTTTTACATATTTCTGTTTTGTTTTAGTCAATTCTTACACATAGCTTCTTACACATATATATTTTTGTTGCCCCCTCTCCCCCGCCTCTCCCCACTACCCCCAACTCAAAACTTTTTTTTTTTTTTTTTTTACATATTTCTGTGTTGCTTTTGTCAGTTCTTACACATGTTGCCCCCCCCTCCTCCCCCTCCTCCCCTCCCCCCTCCCTCCATGCCTCCTCCCACCCCCACTGAAAACCCGATTTTTAAATATATTTTTTTACATATTTCTGTGTTGTTTTGGTCAATTCTTACATAGCTTCTTACACATATATGTGGGCCTCCCCCCCCCCCCCCCCCCACCCCCCCACCCCTGCCTCTCCTCCACCCACACCCGCTGCATCTCCTCCACCCCCACACCCTTTCAAAACCCGATTTTTAAATATATTTTTTTACGTATTTCTGTGTTGTTTTGGTCAATTCTTACATAGATTCTTACACATATATGTTGCCCTCACCGCCTCTCCCCCACCCCCCACTCAAAACTCGATATATTTTTTACATATTTCTGTGTTGTTTTGGTCAATTCTTACACATAACT
>JAWPHD010011032.1:0-87520 GCA_037043455.1 Cyrtodaria siliqua | reverse complement strand
GGTCGTCCCCGTTCGTCTGTACAATCGTGTCCGCTTCAAATGGACGGATATTCAAATAACTTGGCACTAGTGCTCAGCTCAACCAGACGACATGTCGCGCACAAAATCTAGGTCTGTCACTCCAAGGTCAAGGTCACACTTATAGGTCAAAGTTCAAATCATGTCCGGTCTATAACAGGCATTTCTTGATGGATTTTGAATTAACTTGGCACAAGTGCTCACCACAACAACATGATGTGTCGCGCACAAAATCCAGGTCCGTGGCTCCAAGCTCACTTAGAGATCAAAGGTCAAATTGTATGAGACAATAACTCCGGCATTCCTGGACGGATTTTCAAATAACTTGGCACAAGTGCTCACCACAATAAGACGATGTGTCGAGCACAAATCCAGGTCTGTGGCCCCAAGGTCACACTTAGAGGTCATAGGTCAAATTGTTTGAGACAATAACGGGGGCAGTCCGTCCGTCCGTCATTCCGCTTTTCGTGTCCAGACTGTCCCTTCAAAACCCCTGCATGGATTTTTGATTAACTTGGCACAAGTGATCACTATAACAAGATGATGTGTCGCGCGCAAAACCCAGGTCCGTACCTCAAAGGTCAAGGTCACACTTGAAGTTCATAGGTCAAAAACAGGTACGCAATTTCGTGTCCGGACTGTAACGTCACAACCCCTGCAGAGATTTTTAAATAACTTGGCGCAAATGATCACCATAACAAGACGATATGTCGCGCATAAAACCCAGGTCCGTACCTCGAAGGTCAAGGTCACACTTGAAGTTCATAGGTCAAAAACAGGTACTCAATTTCGTGCCTGATCGTAATGTCACAACCCCTGCAGGTATTTTCAAATAACTTGACACAAGTGATCACCATAACAAGACGATGTGTCGCGCGCAAAACCCTGATCCGTACCTCAAAGGTCAAGGTTACACTTGAAGTTTATAGGTCAAAAACAAGTACACAATTTCGTGTGCAGACCGTAACGTCACAACCACTGCAGGGATTTTTAAATAACTTGGCACAACTGATTATCATAACAAGAGGCTGTGTCACGCGCAAAACCCAGGTCTTCAAGGTCAAGGTCACACTTGGATGTCAAAAGACAAATTGTGTCCGGTCAATAACTCTGGCTTTCATGGACGGATTTTCAAATAACTTGGCACAAGTGCTCACCACAACAAGACGATGTGTCGCGCACAAAATCCAGGTCTGTGGCCCCAAGGTCAGGGTCACACTTAGAGGTCAAAGGTCAAATCGTGTCCGGTCAATAACTTTTGCATGCCTGGACGGATTTTCAAATAACTCACCACAACCAATTGATGTGTCGTGCACAAACTCCAGGTCAATGGCTCCAAGGTCAAGGTCATACTTAGAGGTCAAAGGACACATTTATCACTAACAGTGATATTTCTTGTATTATTATTTATTTATTTTTTTTTGTTTTTCATTATTTATTTTTTCATTTGTTATTTTTTGTGATATATTTTTTTTTTTTTTTTTTTTTTTTAATAAAATTTTTTTTTGTGATTTTTTTTGTAATTGTATTTCAGATTTTTTTTATTTTGTGACTATTTTTTTATTATTATTTTTTTTTTAATATTTATTTTTTTTAAATTATTTTTAAATATATCTGTTGGTTTCATATTGCTCCAAGGTCAAGGTCACACTTACAGGTGACTTCGGGAGCATTTGTTACTGTGACATTTCTTGTTTATATTTATTTTTTTATATATTTTTGTTTTTAATTTTTTATTTTAAATTATTATTATTTTTTATTTTTATTTAGCTCTATATGGACCAGTCGGACCAGTAACAGGAATTATAGCTTTTGATTTAATTAAAAATGCTATATTTTGCCTCGTTAATACGGTAGGGCCTTCATTTTTCATCTGATCTTTATCAAATTTTATGGCCCTTGAGTTAGTTAAAAAGCTGTTTTTTGCCCAAAACTTTCAAAAAACGTAAATGGCAGTCACTCGTCACTCGCTTCATTGATGGTATAAGAGCCATGTTAACCAGTAGAGCGTATACAGGCCCTCTTGGGCCTCTTGTTGTTGTTTTTTGTGTGTTTTTTTGGTTTGATATTATGACTTGTACTTATTTGGAAGATTTGTTTTCTTTTTTATTTCCTTTAAAATTATTTAGAGAATTTTCCCAGTCAAAAAATGGGAGAATTTTCCCAAAACAATTTTATTTTGGGAAAGTTTTTATTTCATTAAATAATAAACATAATGGCATATTTAATTGTCAACACTGCAATGGAAGATGTTTCCAAGCTTTGAAGTGTTGTTTTAGCTATTAATAAATAACTCATTTTCCCATGGGAAAATTTTCCCAAATTAAAATATTGGGAAAATAATCCCATGGGAAAATATCAAAGTGCTCGTATCGCTGTAAAACTTCATCATAGACTCTAAATATGAAAGCCGCATACTATTTTGACATTATATTGAAAGATAAATACTTTCTGTTTTTCCCATGGGAAAACTGCCCAAATCATTTCCCATGGGAAATATTGTCTCCCATGGGAAAGGTCTTTCCCATGGGAGAAAAAGCTTTTCCCATGGGAAAGGTCAACTTCGCGTCAAATTTCTCGGAAAAAAAAAAGTGTCACCAATGAAATAGAATATAATTTTACAATCATTTGATATGTGCTTTCATATGAAATAGTCGAAAGCGCCCTAGCTCATTCGGAATTACTTGCTGTTTTTGCCAAAAACCGGCGCGGCAAAAAAAAACCGGCGGCTGTTTATTACACTCCCACATCGTAAGTTATGTAATAAATAAAGTTAAACATCTTATTTTTTGTTCTCCCTGTTTAAGCCAGAGCAACGCTAACCCTCCTGGATGACGTAATTCGATAACGTCTTTCTGGTTGAACCATAGTGCGACATCGATTTTACTATAGCTAAACTGTGGTTACTAAAGTTCTTTACCACATAACTTACGGTGTGGGAGTGGAATAACACCATTCTATATTTTCAATATACCACTAGTTATATAATTATGCAAATAAGCATAGTATTATGCCGTGAGCCAATAAATCTAAACCTCCCTCCTCCGGGGGAATTTTGTAGACCCTATTTTTCTCAAAGCCCATTATGTATGTATTATTTTGCAACTTGTCTGCCATCTGAGCGTTGGGGCTTTATCGTGTTACAGGGTGTAGAATACGTTGCCTATGAAATAATAATTAAATTTACTGCATTTTGAAGACTAAAAATGTATAGAAGAAAGGGTTTGTATTTTAAATTGTCTTCATTATTCATGTTTTTTATAATAGAAACTTTAGTTTTACTTACTTTTTATACCTTGAATACCTGCGTTATTAAGCCTACGTTACCGTAATTTACGTTACCGCGTTATATTAAGTTGTTTAACGTAATCATGGTAATACATTAAGAACATTAATGATGTTACATCGTAAAATTAATCCAAACGTTACAGATATCACAGACATACGTGAAAATGATGTTAATAATGATTGGTTCTTGTAATGTCCATTACATTGTGTGTTTTTAAATACTTTTCTATTGTCCGCATGTTGAAAGAAATTAGGACAAATCACCCAATAGACTATTAAAGTTTTATTGAAACATTCATTTAGACATAATTGATTGTAACAACTCATTTTGCATTGCGTTGTCCCGTCCTAATCCATTAAGCGATGGGAAAGCTTAAAGTAGCAGGACTTTATAACAGATATGTTGACAATGAAACACGTTTAAAAACACTTTTTACTGAAAAAAAATGGATAACCTTTCAAAAATTACCTTAAAAATGTTTTAAATTTAAAATATGCAAACCTTTTAAGCCGAAATTAAGGTTTTATTTCATACCCCAGCCCACCCCGTTTTCGCTTCTTGGAGAAGGGGTTGGATGGGGTATGAAAGTTAATACTCGAACCACGTAATGAACATTATTTAGGCTTTTTGAAATGCAAAATTCGTTACACTTAATGTTTATACATTTGATACCTTCGTCATTAAATCTACGTTACCGCAATTTACGTTACCGCAATTTACGTTACCTTCTGGAATGAAGGTGTTTGGTTTAAGAAATTAAAAAATCTATCCGAAAATTATTTCAAACATCATTGGTTATAACACACATACGTATCCATGATGTGAACACTGTTTGGTTCTTGTATTGTCCATTACATTGCTTTTTTTTTAAATAATTAAAAATAACTGTCCGTGTGTTACCAGAAATCTAGAAAAATCAGCAAATTTACTTACAAAGATGTTAATACAACATTTCTCTACACATCATCGATGGTAACATCAAAGTTTGAACTGACATGAAATTATGTCAATGCTAAAATGTGTTACTTCATGTATTACACGTTACGTACGTTACCAAATAAGTTTCTATCATTTTATTTAAATACCACATCTAAATACCAATACAGACACGGATATATATATATCATTATTTTCCTTTATATACTGTTTATACTTGGGTAAACATTGAATGAAATGAGGTTTGCATATAATTTACACGACTCTTTCGTATTTTTACGTTACCAAATTCAAAGAAAAATAGCAACTTATATTCACAATTCTAACTGCTAATGTATTCATATAATAAATAAATGTAACAAATTAAGCAATGTCAACATATTCACAAAATGAATGTATTTTACTTACGTTACTAACAAATATAAATATATAGCTCTATGAGATAGCATGTATTTTCATGGACATATATTACTTCAGTTGAGCTCATAATTCCTCTATACATCGTTATCACTTTCTTCAAACTCAATATCAATCAAATTGTTGGCTTCCATATATTCCCGCTCATGGTTGACTTCTACTTCAGTGCTCTTTGAACATGATCTCAACCAACTATTGTGACGCAATATCATCAATTGTCCAGTAAAATTCGATAACTACTTGGACGTGTGCTTGTTCAAATGCATGATTATATTAAATTGACACGGCGGTAAAAAGCTGGAGTTGTGGCCTTTGAATTTTCTCCGAAAACATATTTGACATCCGTGTAAAGAGGTATGCCATATAGAAGCACACTATCCTCTCCGTGCTCTCCGTACTGTTTTTTGAAGATCATCCGAACATTTATGCTGCTGTTCGAGCAATAGAAATTGACACAGACTCTGTGCTTTTGAATCATTTTCAATGGGACTGCCTTGCCTCTCCGCACAAAGCCACTGGTTGTATCACAGCTTGTAAAGAAATGTAGTGTGGATAGTAAAGAGCAAATATCAGAACGTTTAACCTCTACACTTTGTTTCACATTCAGCATTCTCCATTGTTAATCATGCCAGTGCCAAACATGACATACGGTTGTATTCCTTAAACACATTTTGTTAGCAGGATCAGTACGTCTGTGTTAGGAGAGCGCACACGATTGTTTTCTAATGTTGGTAAGGAATGCCAATGATTAAATCATTCTGATGTATGCTTCCTCCTATGATGAAAAGAAACAGATCTTCTTGATCATTAGCGATGACAGATATGTCATATGCAAAGGTAGGCCGGGGTCAGTTTTTCACAGACAAAGTAGGCTTCACGGCCTTGGAGGTTTGGTGCATATCTGTTGTTTTCCACTGGCTGCAAATGAGATTATTGAATTGTGTCGCATTGTCGTGAGTACTTATATAACTCTTCAAATCCCAATGTGTCTTCGTTTTCGGCCCAGACGACAGAAACGTTGGGGTTTCTACTCGCCTCTTTCACTCAAACTACTCGATAAATCTAGGGACGTAAGTGTCTGTCACAAGGTAGTCTCAAGGTGCTTTGGTAAGTAGGTCAAACACCAGCACTGCCAAATCGTCAAACATACCAGGAACTAAAGGCGTTGCGTTACCTTCACAAACATACACAATATATTCAGTAGGTCGCTGTGTGATTGGCTCAACTGATGCTTCTAAGCAGTAGAGCAAATGGGTTTTAGTTCTAACTGAATTGCCATCTGTAGAGGACCCTGGTACTGAGCCTAGAGCATGTGATAGCTTTAGCTTAATCTCTGTCTTATGCCTGATCAATATGGGAACCAATTAACCAAATATAGTGTGCTACAGATCGGGTCGGCGTGTTAATTATGAAAATCATTGACAAATATGTCATGGCCTTCTCAGCCTGATGCTGTAATAGATCATCAGGAATATCTCTCTATGCTGGAATAGTGACGATCGGCAGTATAGTTCATAGTCATTAATATCAACTCGGAATGGGTTTGTGAATCCAGTGATAGACTCCGTGGCTCTTCAAGTCTTTCTCATTGTTCTTTGCTTGGGATGGATGAAGTTTATTATGTGCGAAGAAATAACTTCTGATGCCATCTGGAGAATGGGCTCTACCAGCTTGGCTCTACAGTGAGGTGTAATGCACCAGCGGTATTACCGGTATGCCGCATTTTTTCTACTATATCCAATGATGTTATCCAGGAAATTTGCATGTTGATTGATAGTTTATGAATAGTTATGTGACTTGTGGACGAGGGATGGAATCTCCGATTTGGGAGAAGTTCATTTGACCCGGGGACGGGTTGTGTCCAGACTCTGGGTGTCATTAAATATACTGGAATGTGTCTGGCGTAGTTGCAATGTTCATACTCAAAGAACATTGGACACGGACGGTAGCGTGAAGATAATTGTATGCGTGTCAAGATCATTTTCCTTTTGTGTCTGTCTTAGATAATATTTAGTCATGATTATTAGTATTGTGTCCAAATACTAGTAACCAGAATAAGGCAAGACTAACTTACATTGGATGGGGACAAACTATAATTATTTTTGGAGTTTTGTCTCAAAAGCAGAATACATTGTAACAAAAGGAAGACGTCGTAACAAGTATAAAATTAATTTTTAATATAACCGATAAGCTCCCAGTAGTTTTATGTGCAATTATACTTTTTCTGATTTATGAACCGCTTTAAAATATGTATTTATTTTATTTTTTGACATTATGTTTATTTATTTACTCAATCCTAATGAATTACATTACAGTTTTAAAAACAATCATATTTAAAAGTAAAATACTAGCATATTTATTTCTGGAAGCGTCCAATATTACATGTAACTTTACAATCTTAACATTATATGTATTATATATATACACTTTTTATTTATTTATTTATTCATTCGTTTATATAGTCATTTAAATTTTTTTCATTAAAATGGTCATTGTTTCAGTTAAGAACTAGAGCTTTTATGGAAACATTCAATATGACAAATAACTTTAAATGGTAACGTAAATTTCGTGTTTATATTATGTAACGTAAAATATATTTCTTTTGGAAATTTGTTTTATTGCATTAGATTTTGGTTTTTAACATGTTTGATAAATAATATAAAATATTCATACCGTTTTTTTGCATATTAACACGTTTTGAGTATTATATTTCAAAACATGATAATGGTAACGTATTTCGAATGGAGGTCACCCATTATGTCCTTATTCTCATCTGGCAAACATACTTCATTTTATAGCAAATGCATACCCTTTCAGGAAAATATATCCTTCAAAATTCCCCCAGAGTGGGGATGGCGCCTTTTGGTAACTTACGGTCTAGTTATTTTTAACTGTATTTATTATTATTTTGGTAACGAACATGGTGTAACGTAAACTACAGTATATTTTCATGTTTTCATTATGGGCTGTCTCAATTAAACAATTCATAAAACACATAAATATAGGTAATATGTGTTGTTCATATGCACATTTTATACTCATATTATAGTCTATAGCCAGCCCAAGGACTATATGTGCTGTCAAAAAAAATCGATAATGACTATTATCCAATTCCCACGGTTCATGTCGTTTTCGCGTGTTAAAGCGACAGGCAAAATGCAATAAATGTCGATATGTGAGCTATGTCATCAATAGAAATCTATTCGTTCTCATTCATTATTGAATTTATTGAACTCGTTAGCCTCGCATTATATCATTTTGCCAACTCGTTTAATAATTCAATAATGAATGAGTACTCGTGTAACATCCTCTTTGTATCGAACTCGCTCAGAGTTATTATATACTGACGCTCAATGATTAGGAATTTTGAGACAATTTCTATGCAATTGTTTTTTAACAATTTCAGCACTTATTATTATAATTATAGGTTATTAGATTTGTATTGGGATATATGCACGAGTTACTTTGCGAATTAATATTGCGTGACTTTAGGAGCTCTCTTTGGCTGTATTTGCTGTACGAATTCCATTTCACTTGGCAAATATATGTTTCACATAGATATCAATGTACATTATTAGTATATAGAAATGTATTAAATACATGAACATATATCACTCACATGCATATTTCATAACTTTTCATATTATTTTTCAATTGAAGTACTATCTTTCTAAATGTAACACACACACACGCGCACGCACGCACACACACACACACACTTAATTTCTTTTGATATCTATTTCATTCTTGTATGTGTTTGTGTTTTATGTTTGCACATTGCCACTATAATAACCATATGGCTTACTCCCATCCATTGCATTGAATTTGTTTTATATTTGTACAGGTTTTGTGGAATTCACTCTGAAGAATTTAGTTTCAAAAGCTCAGATAACCAGATGTTAGTTACATTTCATACGGATCCCTATGTAATTTACGACGGGTTTGACACCACTATCAACTTCGAAAACAACTAATGGCTTCATGTCTACTGACACCACTGTCGATGTTGCCTGACAGCTTTCAGTTTGTCTTTACTTGGCCATCATGTAGGAATTTCGTGTTTTTCATCTATAACCGTACTTGATATTTAGCGCTATTGGCCAAAGACAAACTGGGCTTGTGTGATGGCGTGTTAAATTGATCGCTTGGTACTTAATATATGAACTATTTTGTATCCCTGGGGTCAGCAATGGCCCTGCTACGGGAGTCCAAATATTGTGTACAAAGATTGCGCATGTAAAATAAGTTCTAAACATTATACAATCAATTTTCGTCTCAAAATTATCACCATATATATTGTCATTTTTTTATTTAGAATTAATCGCTCGATATTCAACTATCAAGTTAACTTTATGTTTTTATACGTTTGCAGGGTTTGACATATCTTTGTCCGCCCGTCCGCGTGTCTGTCCATTAACTTTTACCTGACAACTGATTATGACTACGTACACATCTTTATCATGATCCAGTGAATACGCCTGATAAACGTTATCATGATCCAGTGAATACGCCTGATAAACTTTATCATGATCCAGTGAATACGCCTGATAAACTTTATCATGATCCAGTGAATACGCCCGATAAACTTTATCATGATCCAGTGAATACGCCTGATAAACGTTATCATGATCCAGTGAATACGCCTGATAAACGTTATCATGATCCAGTGAATATGCCTGATAAACTTTAAAAGGCATCTAACGCTGTTTCATTTTTTTTTTAATTGTTCACGTTTGAACAAATATTTAACATTTAACTTAACCTTAAATTATTAGATATTATTAATTATTTCCCTTAAACAAGGTTTAACCTGGTATTTAACATTGAGAATAAAGTTCAAAGTTAAAGGTATTCAAACAATGACACTGTGTGCAGATCTTCATCATGATCCAATAAATGCATCTGATTAAAACCATTAACTCTCTGATTAATATTAGGCCAGAACACTCTGGTTCTTATTGTTTGAATTATTTTCCTTTAAACAAAGGTTCAACCCGGAATTTAACTTAGCCTTTTACAAGTGATTGTGGGGAATTACTCTAAAGGTATTAGGTGTACAACAATTACACTGTGTGCACATTTTCATAAATCTTATAAAGGCCCATAAATCTCTGATTTATATTTTTTTAATTGTTCTCTTTGAAAAAGGTTTAATCTGGGACTTAACCCTGCCAATAAATTTCAAAGTATAAGGTTTATATCAATGAAAAGTTTTACACATCTTCAAAATGATCCGCTGAAAGGTTCATAACTCTCTGAATCATATACTTGAACGATTTACCTTTGAAAAAGGAGAATATTTGTGCACATCTTCAGCATGACGCAATAAGCGCCAATAACTCTATGATAACGTTTTTTTAATTAGTTTCTTTATTAGTTTGATAAAGGTTTAACCTGAAACTTAACATTGCCTTCTACAAGTAAACGTTGCTAATAACAGTAACAGTATTCGGTCTACAATATTGAACGACTGGTCTATATTTCCCTCTAGGTGCTTGTCTTTCCGAAATCAAAATTGGTTCCGGGGTTTTTAAATGTGTATATAGAGATTTCACATTCATACAGGGTAAACGCGTTATCAGCACTTTCTTTGAAAATGCTACACCAAATGAATTGATGTTTTCTATGAATGATTCTGCACTAAGAGTACCTTAGAAAAATGAAATAGGTCAAACGAACTTTCAAAATGGCTGCTGTTACTAAAGATAGCCAAAACCTTTAAAAATCGTCTTCTCTTCGTCTTCGGTAGCTATCATATTTCACTACCGCTCATGAACAGTCTCAATCAAACCGAGACTGCAATATTTCGTATGTGTCGTGCTCGGCCGTTTCCAAAGGTCCATTATCATACTCTTTTCTCTAGAACACCAGAATAGATTTTAACAATTATTTTTTAGAATTGATCGTTAGGTACTAAATTATCAATTGTGCGATTTTGACAGCCTGGGATAAAATATGACCCCACCTCGGAGGTTCAAAGTTTGTATATAGAGATTTCACATGTTTTTGATAGACTTATTTATGGAAAAGTCTTTTTTTATTTTAGTTACAACTTTGGTCTATTTATAAAAACTATGGGAATAAAATATCTTTCCAATGCTATACATGTTTTAAGGTTTACGAGAGTTCCTGAATATTTTAGAAGAAGAGACTTTTGTCAAACTGTAATTTCAAATAGACATTTTGGAAAAAGCTTGTCAAATCATTTGAAATGAAACTGCAAGGCATAAAGCAATCATATGTTGGGCCTAATTAAACTATTGTTTGATTGGGCTTTAGCGACCCAGCACTTTCGATCTGGGTATTAAGTAGGAAGGTATATTATTTTATATTATTTAAAAGAAGATATACAACTCGAACATAAAACGTAGCATTCAAACACCACAGTCAAAAACAAACACGAACAGAAACAAACAACAACTACAAAGACGAATAAACTTAATAAAATATTATGGGTAGGGGCAAAACAATTTGGTAGTTAGCTAAAGGGCAAAAACATATTAATTTACGCCTTGTATGGATACTGGCTTCCTATGATATCAAGGGTTCTATGGTATCACGGTAGTGTCAAATCTATAAACCGTATGCATCTCTGCTAAAATATTATAATTATTTTATAGATGTGATGATTTTAGGTACATACAATAAAATAATTGAACAAAATAAGTATATTTATCATAAATATAAATAATATTTCAAAATAATGCAAAAATATTCACATTTTCCTTATGATCTTTAAAATTCATCACCCCTAGTCTCCATAATTGCAGTTTCCATTACCTTGAAGGTTATAAAATTCATTAATTTTTAGTCTGATGACTCTGTTGTACGAAATGGTCACTCATTGAATCTTATACCTGTTACTAACAAATACAGGATACACAATATGTGCATACCTTGATACCATAGAGCTTTTAAAATAATAAGCTCAATGAAGGTACCCTTCTTTTCAAATCTAATTCTGACATTTTTACGTAAAATTGATTGCATTTTATATCATAACAATTTAGTAGAAGGGTCACAGAAAGCATTTGAGTTTCATTTTTCTTTAAATATTGTTTACATTTTTTTTTTTTTGCCATACCGTTTAAGTACCGTGATACCATAGAACACCATGCTAACAAGGGCTTAAGTTCCTCTATATTACTTTTTCCGTAAAACTTCGAAAAAATCTGACGGCTGGATATATCTATACTGTTGAATTCTTAATAGCATTATAGCCTTTAACTTTATTATGTTTGTGATATTTCAAATTATTATACCTCACGTTTACACTCCTGTATAAATTGCCAATACCCTAGGCGTGAAGCAATTTTTATTATTATGCCTCACATAATATCCCATAGACAATAATGTGTAATTTTTTACTATCTCACGCGAGGATAATACACTAGTCAAAATTGCTAACCGATCACTTGCTATTTTCTTATTTATTTGTCTCAGAACAAAAAAGAATATGTGAAATTGGAAATAAATGTATTGAAAAATGATCTATAAGTAATCACATTAGTAAAGCAAAGTATTTTATGAATTTCAAAGAAGTTTATTTTATTCAATATCGCGTTTGACCGATGTTTGCGCGTACAACAGCTAAACAGCGTTGTCGCATGGAATTTATGTAGTTATGTAGAAAAAGCTGAGGTATGTTATTCCAAACATTGACTATGTCCCTTGTGAGGTCAGCAATATTTTGTTGCCTTGGTAACTGTCGCACACGATGGTCGATTTCGTTCCACACATGTTCGATTAGATTTAAATCCGGACTACATGGCGGCCACTCCATTGTTCGAATGTTGTTGCCCTGAAGTAGCTGACGGGTAGTTCTTGCAGTATGACAAGGTGCATTGTCTTGCATGAATGTCATCCCACGGTTAACGCGAATATGGGGAATAAGCGTTGGTCAAAGTATTTGTTGCTGGTATTGGTCTGCGTTCATGTTTCCTCGAACAACCACCATATCAGTTTTAGTGTGCAAACTAATACCTCCCCAAACCATCACTGACCCTCCTCCAAAATGAGATCTTTCGTTGACGCAATTATCCGAATATCGTTCCCCAAGTCGTCGGTAAATTCGCTCTCTGCCGTCGGACTTCTGAAGATTAAATCTGGACTCATCTGTAAAGGCGACATTTGCCCAGTCTGCTCTGGTGATCTGGCCCACTGAAACCGAATTCGCTGGTGTCTTCCAGTCAATACTAATCCCACAAAAGGGCTTCTCGCTCTCAATCCCATGATCCGTAGTCGATTTCGTACTGTTTGATCACTCAAGTTTCTATTATGGACGCCTATTAAACGTCTGGCAGTATCTGTCGCTGTTATTCTTCTATTACGAAGGTGTGTTACAAGGATGTAGCGATCTTGACGCTGCGTTTTCACACGTCCTTTTGGCTTTCGGTGAAGGTCATCAACACAACCGGTGCGATTGTACTTGAGCCAAAGGTCGTGAATTGTAGAAAAACTTCTGTTGACGGTTCTGGCTACCTATAAATATAAAACAACTCATTCTTGCGACTTTTTCAGAAATAATGAACATGGTTAGTCAGAATCATGTACGAACGAACAAACGAAGTGACGGACGGACGGACGGACGGACGGACGGACAAGTAAACTTAAGAATAAACTAACCTGCCGGAAGGATGAGGAATATTATGATACACAATACTGGATTTGAAAAAGAGAAAATAAAACGTTGAAAATAGATTAAATAAATTAATAAAAATGAACAAATTACGCAATGTCCTTTACCTGCCGAATCGAAGTACCAGCAATAATCATACCGACGGCCCGTCCACGCTCTTCCGTTGTCATCCGACGCATTTTTTATTTAATTTTTAGTAAGTTTTTGTTTGGGATTGAAACGATAAACAATTCCGAGAACACAAACACATGTTCAAATCTTACCTCGTGCAGCACGGGAGAATAATGCGATTTCGCGCCAAAATAAGCCACGAGACCGGAAGTGCTGATTTTGAAGTTACAAAGTGTATTAATTGTTTTGTTTGCTGCTCATATTTATTTGTATGAAATATCAACCCAAACTAAACAATATTTGATATAATATTTCAAATAATAAAATGACCGGTTAGCAATTTTGACCAGTGTAGTACAGGGTGATAGTAAATCGCAGGGTGATAGTAAAAAAAGTATCACATGCGCAGCTTTGATGCGCGCTGTTTCGGTGACGTCATCGGCTCAGTATGGTGAAATTGCTATTTGTATCTCATCATAACTTCAAAAGTACCGATTTCAATAAACTACAGTCGCAAAGAGACTGCTTTACTGCACATGTCCTGTTTCGCTCAAACAAGCAGTGCTCGTCTATCTGGCAAAGTGAAATGAAACTTATTTTTGCCAGATGGGATTTCGGTATAATAAAATAAATATCACATTCATGAGAGGGTGATAGTAAGAATATTCACCTAGAGGATATGATGTTTTACTATCACACGATTGTGACGTCACGGCAAGTATAAAACTAGGTTTTGGGTTTTTCCAATTACGACAAGCTTTGCGCAATTGGAAATCGGTGGACGCTTATTAAAATACGGACTGAAATGTTGAGCTGTTTATATTGTTAAAATGATCAGGTGTTGTTAAATTGTTTAGATTGTTAAATGTGTATATTGTTAAAGTGTACTAAACTATTATTATACTTCAATATTCATGTCAATGATAAAATAAATGTTGATATTTTGTTAAATTGTTGATATTGTCTAAAATAAAAATAAATATTAATATTGTTTTGTTTTTTTGTTACTTTAAATCAAAACTGGTACAAAAACATAAACTTAAAAAAAAAATTGGGATTTTTTTCCCTTCATATATTTAAATTTTAATCGGTTGACATTATTTTTCCGAAGATTGGCAATATCCACTGTCACCCTCACTTGGATGCAATATTTCTATACTGTTACCGTTGGCCATGTTGTTAGTTTTAAATTAAATTGAATGTTTTAAAGGTGTGGCTAAACATTCCCTTGAAACGGTCAACATAAATAAATCCTTTTCAGCAGAGCCGTTCAAGGTGATTTACCTACTGCTTTCGTTACTATATATGAAAATAAGTGACTATTTCTTTATGACATGGCTGATAAAGTTAATACCATTGTCATTAATTAGTAAATATTTACTGGCCCAGTTATTGGTCCTCGGATTGTCATATATGCCCACGGCCTACGGCATTGGAGCAATATGATAATTATTCGGCCAATAACTGGATCACTATTAAATCAGTTAACTTATAACATTATTTAACATCTTATTATTGACAGATTGATTGTACATATATATACTTTCATGTTAAATGTTAAAATATTTCAGGAAGTAATATATACTGTTTATTAAATACGTTCATTGTTTAAACAATCAATTTGGTGTACATATGTTATCCTTGACAACGGTTATACACTTATGAACTATTTCATTTAATTCGTATTATTCGGGTATGCAAATATTTCTGTATGTTAAATCTGAACAATTTCGATTTGTTATTTTTTTAGTATACTTATTGTTGTGGGTAAATTAAAACGTACTTTAAATAATAGTGCTAATATTGTTATTATTGAGATCGCTTACATGACAAATTATCGGCACCAATCATATTGCAGATCGTGGCATTTGTTCTATACTATTTAATACCGAAACAAACCAACTGCGCCTTTTCACAGTCGGTTAGAGCGTCGTCTACTATGTGTCTACTGAACCGAAGTTTCAGGGTTCAAGCATAAGGCAAAACATTTTAAACCCTACAGTTAAGATATTTAAAAAAATATTTTACGAAACTATTACGGAATAAATCTTGGTTCCGACAATTTGGCATTTGAGTACTCTTATTAAACCGTTTTTACAACTTAAGTGAGCTTTATTCTATAATAATATGTAGTGCACAAATTGGCTACATTAAATACAATGCATGTTTTCTGCAATCTGTTTTCGAGTTTTGGGTATCTGAAAGTTTGTATCACCTCGACTGGACTTGCCATATCGGCAGGATCTCACGAGAGGTTTAAGCCTCGAAGATATCTCCTGGAGATATGGTATATCCACAAGAGGTGATGCAACTTTCAGAACACTTATTCTAGTAATGATCCATCTATTTTATACCTTCATACGAAAGCTCGGAAAATATTTAAGCACCGTATTATAGACTAGTTTGTTGTTTACAGGTAAGCGACGACATCACACAACGACGTATGTAATATAATGGTACAGAAATCTATTTTAGTAGCATAGTGATACGGATTCAGAAAACATCTAGACGTGTTACAGGTTTTTTATTCCATTGTAGAAAAATGATGGTACTAGGTATATAATAAATCGTTATGTAAGGGACAGATTGTAAATAGACATAACGGGAAGTATATTCTGCATTATACATATTCTACTCCTTTTGCAATGATGTTTATTTATTTATTTATTTTTGTTTTCTATATGTATTTTAGATGTAATAATATAATGATGCTGTTATTAATTATCTAGATGACTTAAATTATAATTTCGAAGCGTGTCTGATTATACAAAAACTTGTACCATGCTAGCATATTTGCCCTAAGCCTTCTGGTTAGCTCTACTGGTCGAAGGCCAGCAGAGCTTATGCGATGGCGAGTTGTTCATCGTCCGTTCGTCCGTCGTCCGTTAACTTTTATCTAGTTTATGCGATAGGGACTTTATTACTAATTGGATCTTTACGAAACTTTGCCAGTGTCTTTATATTAATGAAAGCTCGGAAGGGTTTGAAAAGGGCAGGATCGGATTAGTAACACCAGAGTTATGGCCCTTGTTTTGCTGAAAAATGTCATAATAAGACTTATTTACACTTTAGCACCTTCATTTTGTATTTGATCTTTACGAAACTTTGCCAGTGTATTTATATCAAAGGAAGCTCAGAAGAATTCGAAAACCAGCCAGATCGGAGTAGTAACACTAGAGTTATAGTCCTTATTATGGCCCTTGTTTTTCTGAAAAAATGCCATATTAAGCATTGTTAACACTCTAGCACCTTTATTTTGTATTTGATCTTTACGAAGCTTTGAATTTATATAAAGAAAGGAAGAGTTTGAAAACTAGCCAGATCGGACCAGTAACACTGCAGTTATTGCCCTTGATTTTTTGAAATATGCTATAATTTGGCCTAGTTAACAAGATCTGGCCTTCATTTTACATCCGATCTTTTTTCAAACTTTACCAGATTGTTGACATCAATGAAAGCTCGGATGAGTTTGAAAACCAGCCAGATTGGACAAGTAACACCAGAGTTATGGCCTTGATTTTTAAATATGGAATATGCTATATTGGGAACAGGGGTCAAACTCATGGCTTCCGCTCAATAACATTTTTTAAGAATGAGGTATTGCGATGAAATGTGCAGGGTATGTAGCTTATATAGCAAGGAAGGTCGAGATTGCATTTGGGTCTACTGGGGTCAAGGTAGTTGTTACTAAAAATAGAAAAATAGTTTCCGCTCAATAACGTTTGTTTGGAGTGAGGTATTGCAATGATACTTGCAGGGTATGTAACTTATATAGAAAGGAGGTTTGGGATTGAATTTGGAGCTACTGGGGTCAATGCTAAGGTTACTAAAAAATAAAAGGCTTTCCTCCTAGTAACTTTTGTTAGGGGTAATGTAATGTATCGAAACTTGCTGGGTAGGTAGCTTATATGCAAATGAAGGTTGGTATTGCATTTGGGGCTACATGTCAAGGGCGCTGTTACCAAAGATAGAAAAATGGTTTCGGCTTAATAACTGTTGTTAGAAGTGAGATACTGCGACGAAACTTGCTGGAGTGGTAGCTTTTACGGAAAGAAAGATTGGGATTGCATTTTGGGCCATTGGGTTTAAGGTCAAGGTCACTGTTACTAAATATAGAAAAAAGATTTCTGCACAGTAATTTGTGTTATGAGTAAGGTATCGCAACTTTTGTTGAACCCGTTTACGGATCTCGACTTAGTGATTAAAATGTCGTCCAGGTGTACGCGTGTCCGTCCGTACGTCCGTTCGTTAGTCCGTGAGTCCGATTTCACATCAAAATGTTCATTATATTGATCCAACATCACAAGGACAATTTCGAGTGCTCAGACCTACTTTCGACAAAATATATGTCAAGTCCGGTCTCCGCTTTCACATGTATATCGCATTTTCTTTCTCGTAGGATTTTCACCAACCTTCCGCAGGATGTTCCTTATATGCATCTAACATCATGTGCAAAATTTTGGGTCGTTGTGACCTACATTCGACGAAATATAGGTCATGTCCGGTCTCTGATACGACATGTGTATCTTGCCTCTTTCTTGCAGAATTTTCACCCACCAGAATGTTCCTGATATGCATCCTATCTTATGTGCAATATTTAGAGATGCTGTGACCTACTTTCGTCAAAATTTCTAAAGGTCATGTTTGGTCTCCGCTACGACATTCGTATCTTGCTTTTTTCTCGCCGGATTTTCACCAAACTTCACCAGATTTCGGGTGGCTGTGATCTACTTCGACACAATATAGGTCTCATCCGGTCACCGATACAACATGCATAATTTGACCTTGATGCCAGTGACCCCAAATGCAATTCCAAGCTTCCTTTCCATATAAGTTACCTACCCTACAAGTTTCATCGCAATACCTCATTCCTAACAAAAGTTACTGAGTGGAAACCATTTAAATGCATCACTGTTAATGACATTAATTGAATATGTTTTGGGATTGACATTGGTGTTGGTCAAATAAAAATCCGGACATTTATAATAGGGCTTCAAGATTAAAAGAAGTACTGATGGCAATTTTAAGATGACAACCTTAGATATAAGAGCCATTTTAGCAAGTAGAGCGTACACAGGCCCTCTTTGTCCTCTTGTTTTTGGAATAGCACCATGTTTGCTTGAGAAACCGTCTCAATTTCTTTCAGCCTATCTTTTTTTATGTATACCTTTATTAAATAGTATAATTTCTCTTAAAATAAAACAAATCAGATAAAACCTAGTTGTTTCTACTTTCTCTCCAATTTTTAAATATACATTTTAATTTAAGAAACAGGCTCAGACAGGAGCCTGGATTTTGTGGGTTTAGGTTATAATAATAGTCTGCAAATATGCCACTACTAACAATATGAAATTCATACTACGGTATATATGGATCGGTGATAAGGTGAAACAAGATTATCAACAACTCGAAGGCGTTTATAAGTCAATAACTACTCACTCGTCACCATTAAAGGCATGAAGTCTATCCCAACTGTAAATGTAATTATGTTGTTTACATGCACTGCGTGGAGCAATGAGCATAGGTATAGACGTATGTTGTATTAAATGGAGTATAAGCAAAAAAGCAAACTCTCTTTTCATTGAGAAATCTGAAAAAACTTGGAAAATGGTGAAAGAATTATCAAAATCGAATGATAAACAAGGAAGACATGATAATTCGTATGTTATTTCAAATGGGCATGACACCCGACATTTTATGAACTATGACATCACAGTTCTAAATGACCCTGTATTGAATATTTATAAATATGATAATTTACTAATGTATATTAAAGAAAATCTCTTTTTAATATTTGCCAGTGCATAGAACGTCAAAGTTCTCAAAGTGGCGGTTTCCAATATCCTTTTAAACAAAACTTCAAATGAATCTATTGAATAATACCTGAACATATGATGATTTGTTAATCAGGCACTAACATAATATTCTCTATTTCACGCCCAGTAAATAAACATTTAAAAACGTTTGAAACACCGTTTGTTCTTATTCGTCTTCTTCATTTATAGTAAGGTATGTAATAAAAAGGCAAATATACGATCGTGGTGTGCCTTTTGTCGATAATGGCACACCTAGTGCATGGCCCTCGGGCTGAAGCCCTCGGGCCATTTACCTATAAGCAAAGTATGAGACACACAAAAACACAACTGAGTGACAATAGGGGCAACCCATTGGAGCAGTCAGCGACAAAAAGGCCGCTGAGGGTTAAAGGGAGTACATCAGGCGTTTGGGCCTTATTTGTTTAATAAATGCATGTAACGACCAATTTAAAAGGTAAATAGTTCATAGATAAAGATAGATAGATAAAGATAAAGTTTAAAATAGCTATCCATAGCGCGTCACCACATTTAGGAAAACCTTCTTTGAGTCGTTTATTTTATATGTGTCACATGGTGACCCTCTATTATTCTGTAGTGGGTTAGTATATTCCATAGAGGGTCATTAAAACAATATGGACTATAATTCCGATTCAAAGTTTAAATCATTTGCAAATAGTTCTTTAAGGCGTTAGTTACAAACATAGTAAGTAAATTAATAATGTTTTCAAACTGTACCGGTCGTGACGTCAACGTCATACGTCAAATTGCGCGAACGTCTCAATGACGTTGACGCTCCATTAAAATGGGTTAAATATCGGTATTTACCTTTAAAACAAGTTGCTCGATGCAATAAATCAGTCATTGGGTTCGTTACAGAAATATGTGGGGTCAGTCAGATATATAGGGGGACTCGGATATTGCCTCGTCCCCTATAAATCTTACTGACCCCAATATTTCTGTAGGGTGTCAGTAACAAACCCAATAACTAATAATATGTATCTCTGAAAACAACACTTCAAATAAATGTACTGGCAATGAGGAGTTTATACTTAACGCCCTCTCCTCACCCCACACTCACCCCAACCTCCACCACCACTCCAACATGTACTGCTTCTTTTATGTAAGAGTCACATAATAGGTACCATATGAGAATCATATAAGAAAAATATGCGTAATGATACTTATGTGTGGCAAAAGTGATCAAAGGAAAAGTGATCAAAGGACGTCGTTAAACTTATGGCGACCTTGCCTTTAGTTGGTACAAAACAGAAATAATGATTAGAAGCATTGTCTTCAGAATTTCATTAATTATTTGCTTCGTGTAGAGCTTTCCATTATTCTTTGACATTGAAATTGAATTTGATTTTATATTCGCACCAACAGCCTAGGTCATATGGCGACTTTCCAGCTTCCATTGGTGGAGGAAGACTCCAGGAGCCCCTCCGAGCGAGACATTTTCGTGCACGGGCGGGCACCTGGGTAGAACCACAGACGTTCCGCAAGCCTGCTGGATAGCTTCCTCGCATAAAGATTCCTAGGCCCCTGGGGGATCAAACCTACAGCGGTGAGTGGCAAGTGATCTCAAGTCAGAGTCTCTAACCACTCGGCGTCTGAAGCCTTTCCATTTTCCTTTGAAACATTAGACCCAAATTACGGCAACATTGTAAAATATAAAGTTTATAAACGAGTTGTTACATATGTCCAGTCTGGCGTCAAAGCATTATTTATATGTTAATGAGTTTCAATCGTAGCAAAATGTAAGATCCTATTGATAATATAACTCACACATTGGCTACTCATGCTTACAAAGCCTCGCCATTCTTCGTTTTCCAAGCCTCGCCTAATAAACTTGATAGTAAAAGGCACAGACATAACAGCGAGCTCACCTCGCGTCGCGTAGCGAGCGAGCTTTACGGTAACGCGAGTAACAAAATACTATGGGGGAAAAAACATGGTAAACAAGAAATTGCAGCAGGGTCAAGCTAGGGGAGAAAGAGAGCACGGCGGAGTTTGAAATCCGAGTGGATAAAATTCACAATTATTTATATTGACTATATCGAGGGCTTGGCGCAAGACTGGTCTAGCTAACTTTTTTTCACAAAATCACTTTTTCGCATTTTTAAAATATAAAAGATGAAATACATATATCGTAAAGATTTTTTTATCATTTTCAACTTATTATTGATTTTATTATTAAATAACAAATAAGTTTATCTGAGACCAATCAGTTTCATAGAGGCAAAACAGGTCTAAATTGAGTGGGACATGTTTTGCGTTGACATTATTGAACAAGATCTGAGATAGACTTATTTTGTAACCAAACTAGCAAACTTATTAAACTTATAACCAGTTATCTTACTAGCTTTATTCTAAGTAATTGTAATGACATCATAATTTTATTATGATGTCATGTTATGGCCCTGTCCCAATTTGAGTAACACGATTTTGCACCTTTTTTTTTAAAGTTTTTTCCAGACATTCAAACATTGGTATAAGACAAATAGAAACTTTTCATAAAAAGTGTATTTTTGAAGATGTGGATACGGCTCTATAAGGAGGTGTTTCCCCATTAAAAGAAATATGTTTTTCTTAAGAAAATATTTTATTAAAAATGTGGACACGGCTCTGTAAGGCGGTGTGTCCACATAATTGTTTTTATATCTTTCCTTAGGAAAGTGTATTTTTGAAAATGAGGACACGGCTCCATAAAAAAACGTTTTTCTTAAGAAAAGTCGGTTTTGAAACTGTGGTCACGAAGGCGGTGTATCCACATTTTCAAAAACGTTTTTCCTAAGAAAAGTGTATTTTTGAAAATGAGTACACGACTTTATACGGTGGTGTTTCCACATTTAAAAAAAGACGTTTTACCTAAGAAACGTGTATTTTTGAAAATGTGGACGCGGCTCTATAAGGCTGTGTGTCCACATAAAATCTTCAGAAAAGTGTGTTTTTGAAAATGTGGACGCTGCTCTATAAGGCAGTGTGTCCTCATTTTATAAGTTGTAATAATCTTGTATATAGAAGGTTTATTCCGGAGAAAGGGTTTCTTTTGGGAATAAAAATTAAGAAAATGGAGCTTGTATTTCTTTTGTGGGGTAAAATATCAACGTTTCGGAAATGTGGACACAGATCGTGTCTTGGATTACTTTTGGGGGATAAATAATAAGTTTTTCGAAATGTGGATAATGTTGGTCAGATAAGGCATTTGTATATGTTTTCTCAATTAGGACACACCATCAACCCTGTCAATGCTGCAGAAGGGAATGTATTCGGAAAGAAATACAATTAGAAGGAAATGGATAAGATTTTTTTTTTGCATGAGGCAATATCAGGAAGAGGTTCATGTGACATTGCTACTTGTGTATACAGGTTTCTGCAGGTTCAATCAAATATGGGCAAGAAACATGTTATTCTCTATTCGGACAACTGTGGTGGACACATCAAGATTAAAACAATATCTGCATCAGATGATGATTGTAGTAGTGAAAACTTACAGTTCAGTGACTTGTCATCTGCAACATAAAATCTCGGTGTTCGCCACAGAAATACAAGGGCTGTGAGATCACAATGCATTTACAATACCATCAGTCCAACCATTGTATTGTGTTAACCAGCCCCCAAAATTGTCAGCAGCCAAATACTGGTCATTAGTGCATTTATGTAGACGGAATGTAATCCCACAGGCTCATCATCCATTTTATTATTCATTAAGACACGAGTCGGAGTCAGAGTCGGAGTCAGAATCGTCTGATGAAAGAATGTACATGTATTTAACACGATCATGAAACAGCAATTTATAAATTTGACATTCATAAGATCGAGATAGTAAGAAATTTCACTCTGAGGGAATGATTATTGACTGAGGCAGAGTCGAAGTTGATAATCATTTATGAAAATGGGAACTTATTCTTTCTATCCCATTCTCATGAATGTGAATTTATGTTATCTTACCAGTATGTGCACTACTATCACACTATACTAACTCTATATGCACTAAAGCTGGGAAGGACACCCTCTACACTATGTATGCCTACCAAAGAAATATTTAATATCACTGATAGTATGTTTGATATCACCTGATAGTTTGATATCACCTTATAAGGTATATAGTGAAAACTTTCATGTCTATGGGGATTATAGTACATAGGTATAATAATATATAAATATCACATTCGTGATAGACTGGTAGTAAGAATATTCACTCTGGGAGAATGAGTATCAGCCGAGGAATAGTCGAAGTGGTAATCATTTTCCAAAGACCAAAGAGTGAATACATTCTATCCATCCCTCTTTCATGAATATGATGTTTATTTTAAATAATACCGAATGATCCTGAATAAGGTAATTACTATTACCCCCTGAGAAACATTACAAACTTGTGCATGCATGTGATAGGCAATCACAATTTAGTGATAAATACATATAGATCTACCATGAAAATATTTCGGCTGATGCTTTGATATCATAAAAGTCATTATACCTCTTTGAATATAAATAAAGTTATTATGTTCCTTTCAGGATATTTAGTCCACTGATGGTAAACCACTACCACAGAGGGTCAACTTTAAAGTTAATGTTTCACTGTTGAAAAGCTATTGTTAATATTAAATCAATTATGTTTCAATAAAGTTGTAAGTATGATTGTTTATTATGTTGACTAGTCTTCCTTTTATAAGTACATATTCCTCGCACTTGAGGATGAAACTAAGTTAAAAATACAAAAGTCTGATTAGGTAGTAGCATGCCTCCTAATGCATGTAAATGGTATAACTTGTGCAGTTATACATACAACATAACACCATCATATTTGTACTCATGGGTGGGTTACTAATAGAAAAGAATGTTAGAATTTATAATTATGTAGTTTAGCAATACCTCTTAAATAGAGCTCTTTGAAACAGTTTAAATCTTGGGGCCTGGTTTTATTGTCTTTTGTAGTACAGTAAAGTCAATGCTCAAGTAACAAAATAATTATATATTCTAGATTTTTTTTCTAGTACAGAATTGAGCTCAACAATATGTTGAATATGAACAAATTTTGAATATGAGTTTGAAATCAGCACGAAAAAGGGTTTTAAAACAATAAGCATATGTATGTGAAATATCTGAAAATATGCAAATATTGCAAATACCAAAAGTTAACTATTGTTAGAAATGGGAAAAACATTTTAATTTTGAGTGGTCATTTTCAGTATGTATATCATTATCAGAGAATTTAATATGAATGACATTAACGGCTCATCCAAACATTATAGGTTATTTACAACCGCCCTTGAGAGAGGGGAATGATACATGTAAAGGCCCATACCCTTATTCTTACCGAAGTTTTTTTTCTACATGACATAATGTGAATTCTAGTGCATGTTCAAAATATTTCATTTGCTAAATCCTATGATAATGACTCCGTGCGAGCCCCTTAAAATCTGACAAACATAGGCTAACACTGCTAGTCGAATGTTAGGTGTTTGATGGTGTGGGGTGGGTGGGATGGAGAGCATCTGGTTCTCCCTTGTTATTTGGGGATAAACCAATTCATTCTGTAAGGTATGAAATGAGTGTTTTTTAATTGCTCATCAACACATTATAGGTTTTTTGGAGCCGCCCGAAAGAGGAGATCACACATAGGAATATGGAACCTGGCATGCTATAACGAATATGTTCTTATATATAGTTCTATAACTAACGTGCTTGGATGATAGACCTCCCAGTTTGTCCACATCCGATGGACGAGGCTAATGAAAAGTGTCTTGCTGAAGAACACAAACACCAAACCAGTGGCGATGGAGAGGCTTTACCCCGGGTTCACCGGATTTCAAGTTCAGCGGTTATCCAGAGGGTCACGCCAGCCCCTTTATAAAATATGAAGCGGTATTTAAAATATTACTGTCAACCATTTCAATTGTTTTGGCGTTTCCAGTACCATGTCACCATGTTTACCATACTGTCATATGTTATAAAATATGAAATATAAATTTGTAAGGGATTTGGGGCTCCACTTCGCGAAGTTTATGGCAGTATGTGATATATGTTTGTGTTAATGTTCAGGGTCTCGCTTCGTGCGAAACTTACAATGCGAACACGCCTTGCTAGTTTATATAGTGTTTGCTACTGATGTTTAATTTATACTACTGGACACCGTATACCACTGAATAAATGTCCAGCATTATTATCAGTATGATTCAGACACATATGCTTTTTAAACCTCTAGATAAATAAACATGAACGAATGTACTTTTAACATGTAGTTCCCTTTGAAAATGTCAACTAAGGTCAACCAAGGAAATGAAGAACGGGACGAATCATGGCCTGTGGGCTTCGCTTCGCGAAGCTTACCAAAATATGTATTTAATCTTCGAGGCTTGGCTTCGCGCGAAACTCAATACTTTATAATTATTAAGTTTTCACTAATTACTTAAAAGTTTACTCCGGACTACATATACATAGCTAGGCTCAAATAACAACATGTTTAACTAATCATAGCGGGGTTGGGATGGAGTTGGGGGCGTGGAGGAATGATCCTCCGGACTTTTTATTTCATTTTAGAATACATTAGGTAAGTAAGCTGTCACGGATGTATCTGAAAATCCCCTCAACATCTTCCCGATTGCCAGACCGTATCATGCATTTGTCTAACTTTTACTTGCAAACATGTATTCTAGACCAAAGCAATTAGCACATGTTCAACCACTTGACGTCATGTTTACAATATCGCATGGCGTCATTTTTAACGTCAGTTGTTGATGCACCCGTTACCAATACTCAAGTCTTGACGTCACATGTTGCTTCTCACAAGTAAAACATTTAATTAACTTGAAAATACGCTTATTGATCATCAATGCAAGTCTGAATCCGCGTACCATACGGCGTACTGAAAAATCGGAAACAGGCCGACACAATGTCGTAAATATGAATAATTTGCGGTTCGCTGCTCGAAGCTTAGGGATAATATAAATGTGTGTTTTTTTCATAGGAAAGTAGCTACTATTTTATTTATTAAAAAGTCTTCAGCAAAAACAAAGCACCAAATACACTTTATTAAATTCTTAAAATGTTATGTTGGCCCAACCCCTCGAATACCTACATAACTGACAGAAGCGTAGCATGGACTGTTTTCATCATATTCCTAATACGAGGTGCAAAAAAGCCAAGTGGGGGAGGGACAGGGAGGAGGTGTCCCCCTCTTTGATGTGGGGTTCGGGGGGGGGGCCTCCCGCGATTACTTTTTTTTATCTTTGCACCAAAATGGAGCTCGTACAAGCGATACTTGTCAGGAATATAGACATTATAAAAGAAAGCCAGGTATCACCATTGTCCAATATTCATGGCTGTAAACCGACCTCGGATCGCCAATAGCTGATTGTAAGTAAGGAAAGATTGAGAAAGTCTAGACAAAGCACCAAGGCGTTATCAGTTAAAGCCTTGCAATCAATTAAAGGAATAGTAGGCATTTATATTTAGTCAGACCATGATTATATTTAATATATCTTTCATGTTTTCAGTGTCTTTTCTGCCTAAGATAAGCTGCATGCCAAGACGTCCTGAATGTTCAAGAAAATAATAGATGTGTCGACTCTCCATTGTTTGTGGTTGTTTATGACTTAACTCTGCCTTAGGTAGATTTCAGCATTTATAACCTGCAACGGATGGTTTGACAATCAATTTGCAACCGCTTTTAGAAAGGATCATAGGCATGAAAACTTGGGGTTACAAGTGCTTTTTGGGTCGGGTTGAGATTCCACCACTAGGCTACCCTGACGTAAACCTACTACTGACAGCATGAACCAGAACTAATTGTGAACGCGATTACTGAAATATTTACCAAACTTGACTTAACGTTAGAAATATGTTTATTTCCGGTCCATGTGGTAGAAGCACATATAATTTGGGGTCCTTTTTTCTGTTTAAAGCCACGCTTTATTTACATTCGCTGTGATATTATGGTTTTAAAAAAGTGACGTCATGTAACGTTCGTTACGTTATCGGAACCGTTCCACTTGTTTTTCCTCATATAGTGTTTGGAAGCCCGAGCACACCCCGGACACCTTTTGCCGCTCAAATCATTTTCATTTTTAGTCCAGTGACTTTTAGTGTTTAGCTCGCTATGAGGCACTGCCTTATTCATATTATTCTATTTATCATGTAGATTATCCACATTTTCTATATGAATTACTATTATTATATATTTCGCAGAATGAACACGCTTATCGAGGACGCCGCCATGTTGTTGTTTTTTGTTTGTTTTATGACGTCAGATATCGTTACGTACATGGCGTAATATAGCGTTACGTACAAAAAACGCAGAGGGATTCCGCATTGTTTTGCTTTATTTGTCAGTGCCTAATAAAGCAAAAAATTATTAGATCACCCCTTTATTAGGCAGAAAGGTACGGTGTCCTGTTAGGGCCATCACAACTTGCGATGGTCGTTGGAAAGATTCGATGGTAAGATGCGATGGTAAGATGCGATGGTCGACGGTAAGATGCGATGGTAAGATGCCATGGTCGATGGTAAGATGCGATGGTCGATAGAAAGATGCGATTATAAGATGCGATGGTCGATGGTAAGATACGATGGTCGATGGTAAAATCCGATGGACCATCGACCATCGCATCTTACCATCGACCATCACATCTTACCATCGACCATCGCATCAATCGTAATGTACATTAGGCCTCTTCTTCGCTGAAGGTCGATGGTAAGATGCGATGGTAAGATGGCCCTAACAGGACACCGTAGAAAAGTGCATATCTGCATGATGGAAATTGTTGATTCGTACGGATGACGGGAAGTATACAGTCCTGGTTCTGCCGATGAAAATGTTGGTGGTATGTTTCAACCACTAAAACATCGACCGTCATATTTAGCCTAAGATTTGCTGAAAATGTCGTAAACGCCATTAATTCAGCCAACCAAACATCATTTGATAGTAATGTCCTACCAGAATATCGGTGTTATTTCACTCCAGACCTACGAAGGATGTATTCCTTGCGGTGTTTTATCATAGAATAATACAAAGGTTTGAGTTCAGATGCATGAACATTAGTCCACGAGTGAGTTAACCAGCCTGTATGTTTGGGGTTTAACGTCGTTATTAACAATTAGTCAGTCATATCGCGATGGAGTCTACTTGTACCAGTGAGCTCAATGCTTACCCTTATAGTGCTGCTACTCTGGAATATCACCCCGTAGACACAAGACATAATATCCAACGTAGTCACATTATACAGACACTTGTCATACTGCAAAGAAAATTCTCAGGATTTCATTGGTCAATGCGCCGTAGACATGAGCCCATGTCTACGTCTCGCGACGTAAACATAGGCCGAATTCCCCGTAAGTATCCCATTACTCGAATACACAAAAACAAAATGGCGACGATAACGTTGCCGATTCGTTTTGGAAACCGCCGATTGTTTCCTTCCTATTGCTTTTCTGCGCTTTCCACTGTGTGTAAACGTCTGAAATAATCGTAAGTGTATTTTTTTGGGCAATTTTACAGATAATGAAACATTAACATAGTGATAAAATATGTTTATTTTATTAAAAAATCCGCCAAATTTAACGACGTTAGAGCGATGACGTCACGAAAGACAACAACGTCTACTTAGAGGCACGTTACGGGGAAATTGGCGCAATAAAAATGAAATCGTATTTTTGGCTTATTTTTTTCTTAAATAAATGGTTACAACTTTGAAGTATGACAAATTCGTTATTAGGATTCTTGACAGGGAACATGGGCTCACATTCCCTGCCTGGAAAGTATATTCCCCCTCGCCTAACGGCTCGGGTGAATATAATTTCCAGGCAGGGAATGTGAGCCTATGTCCCCTGTCAAGAATCCTAATAACTAATATTGACCGACCAGTCCCCAGAAAGTACCCTTTTTATGCTGAACTTAAGCAAGTTAGCTACTCACCATTTTTTATGAAGTCGTTAGTATGACCCAACCGGCGACTGAACCCGCAATGTGCCCGTTAGCAAGAGTAGAATAATTGTCTGTATTTCATCGACAACCATTCTACTATAAATAAGACAAAAGTAAATATTAAAGTCGAACAGCCAATGTAGCATGCAGATCTGTTTTACTCATTGACAGTGCTGTAAATTAAACAATATTTAATTTAACAGTTTACGCCTGTATTGCCTGATGATGGGACATTGATAACAATGGTCGTAATTCAAAACGGTCTTTAATTATTCAAACAATATCATAGTTCAAAAATGTATTTAATTAGTCACACTATGTTTATTAACTTTTACAAACGCGATATAATAATCGTTCACAAATTCATTGTTTAACACAAGAAGTCCCGCAGAAACAGCGTTCATCGTCGGGACCACTCGCCGTCGGCATCAGCACACAGTGAACCACAGGTCACTCAAGCTACTCGGTTAACCAGTAACATACATATAAATCTCAAGCAACCTTTTCAGACTGTAACATTAATTGCTCCCCGACAAACGATAGTGGTTATCGGGGACAGGGGAAGGTGCGCCTGTATTGGTCGCCGTTTTACTATTTATTCAGTACTTCGTGATATCAAGAATTCATTTCTTGATATCAAATAATCGAACTATTCATATCACAAGATCGATTTATTGATATCAGAAAATCAACTGATTTCTTAATAGCAAAATATTGCATTTCTTGATATCAATAAAAAAAAATGATATCATGAAATGATTTTCTGATATCACAAAATGTATTTCTTGATATCAAAAATTCGAATTATTTATATCTAAAATCAGTCTAATTTTTGATATCAAGAAATGATTTTTTTGATATCAGAAAATCGTTCTATTTCTTGATATCAAGAATTCGCTGTTCACTAGTGCGGAAAACAAATTAAAAACTGAAACCACGATATCGGAAATAATATCTTTTAATTATATTTATTATATCATACTTGACCTTCCACATATACTTTATAGATAAAATGATGAAGTTTCCTCTTTATTCATTAGTAATTTATGAAAAAATGTCGCTAACTTGTTTTGTCTGTGTTTATATGTGTTCAGTTACAGTCAGTGTCGGAACTTTCTAAACACCTATTTGCATTAAAATTTGTCCATTTCATCTGTTTTAAAATGTCTTTCTCTAATTGACCTCTTCTGCTTGACGGGATTGGCCGAGCGTTCACGATGAGGAGACATCATTGCAATCACGGTATTTCTTTTCATTTCCTGATATCAAGAATTCGATTTGTTGATGTCAAGAAATAAACTGATTTTTTGATATAAAAAAATCGATTTATTGATATCAAAATTTATCTAATTTGTTGAAAAAATATTCTGATATCACAAAATGAATTTCTTATCAAAAAATATAATTCTTGATATCAAAAAATCTGACTAATTCTTGATATAAAAAAAATAAATTTTTGATATCAAGAAATACATTTCTTGATATCAAAAAATCATTTCTTAATATATTAAAATGGATTTTTGGATATCAAATTGTTTTATTGATATCAAAAAACTAGAACGAATTCGACGGCGCGGCCCTCGTAAAATACCCACGTTTTATTCACACAGGTCACTACCCCTCCGCCCACCCCCAACCTATCCCCCACTCCACACACATAGCCCCACAGTATATACAATGTAATACCGTCTTCAACATGTTCATTTGAGAAATAATTTTTAAATAAATTGACGCCCTGTTACCCTCCACCCCATTCTCACCCTCGATCGATACTAGTATCATCTCTCGTGTTTGACGCTTGGAATTATGGGGGGAAAAGTAGTCCGGTCAGGTGATTTGCATATATAGCAAGGGACCAAAATCCAGGGCAGACGTTCGAGATTGCGAAATATAAACATCGTTTGATATGTTGCTTATAGACGTTTACATACACCAAGTTATGTGCAAGAATATGGAAAAATTATGACAGTGTAATTGATTTATTTAGTGTATTTGACCTTTTGACCCCCTGAGGGACCCTGGGTGCAGAGCCATCATCATAATGTTTTATTTGAGACATACTATAACCACTAAAACATCGACCGTCATATTTAGCCTAAGATTTGCTGAAGTTGACGTAAAACGCCATTAATTCAGCCAACCAACCATCATTTGATAGTTATGTCCTACCGGAATATCGGTGTTATTTCACTTCAGACCTACGAAGGATGATATATGTGAAACTATGAAATATCGGAAATGAGAGTTTGTTATTAAATTTGTTTAAGCAAACTGGTCTACGAATTTTAAATGACGGATAGGTAACGATGCAGGAATAGGAAAGTACACATTTGTAGGTCATAGAGGATGTAGTCTTGTTGATTATATTGTTGTTTCTGAATCTTTTTATCACATTTTACGGATTTTGATGTACACGATCCTAACCCTTTGTCCGACCATTGTTTAACTGAGTGTTTTTTGAAAATAAAATCAGCCCGAAAACCAGTCCACGAATGAAAATGATGATTATGTAATTTTCGATAAAAGGTATGTTTGAAATAGCGACCGAAAACAAGATTATGTAAATGCTCTAAATAAAATCAAAGTAATTATTTCTAGAAAAGCGGGAATTTTACCTAGAAACTTAAATTTTGTTTTTAATGGTGTGAATCTAGAAATAGTCGAAACTTTTTCATACCTTGGCATAGTTTTTACACAAGGTGGATCTTTTAGTGAAACACAAATGATCTTAGCTGGTAAAGCACAGAATGCTATTTTTAATTATCAGAATACTGAACGTATTCATACAGTATATTGTAAACGTATTTTACGAATTAAACGTTCTACCCAAAATGATTTTGTGTACGGTGTTCTGGGTAGATTTAGTTTGACGAGCATTAGATATTATCGAATAATCAAATATTGGTTTAAAATTGTACAAAGTAATGATACTGAGTATATAACATGTTAATGTATGATAGTGAACAATACCCAAATAAAGTGTCATGCGTCACTCTCGTCCATAAGCTGTTGTCCTCCATGGGTTTTCATTATCTACAATTCAATACACATTCTTTGCTGCGATTAAGGCCACCAGCCCATTACACAGTGCAAATTCAAGTACAATTTAATATTCGTGTACACAAGAGCAGTGATTTCTAATCTACATATATCTTTAGTTCCAAGCAGCATACAAAACCATTTTACACCGAACAATAAACTTTACATGGTATTATTACTATTAGTATCATTTACATGTATATGCTTAATCTGAGATTATCTCATCACGTGTTTTAAAAGCATTGTAAATAAACAATGACAAAATATCAATAGTATTTTGTGGTAGTAAACTTTCTTTTAGATCCTGATAACCAGAACATAATAACAGAAAATGATACTCATCTTCAGGACCAACATTACACACTTTACACAGTCGTTCCTCTCGCTTCATGACGACCTTTTTATATATTAAGATTATGCAACGCGTTCTTAACTTAGACAGAGCATGTCTGAATCTTCTAGTTTTTACAACGTGCACATATGTCTCATGTTCGTACCCAGACTTGTAATTATTTTAATGTAATAGTTTAGATGAAGACATCACCATTAAATGCCATCGTTGTACTTACTGGTTTTTTAAGTCGCTTTACAAATTATTGTATAAATATATTTTCGTTTTGTACAAGTTGACGCTCCCATATGTATCCAAAGCCGTTTGAATATAACAATAGTCTAAACTTACTTTCCCAGTTTGGTTTTCCATTAACATTCATTTGTTTTAACATATAAAAGCACTTTTTGACATATCTAGAAGTTGGCATTCGAATAATCGTTAGCCAATATTTAATACATCTTTTAGCGCTTCCAATCCACAATGTATAACGACCACAATCCCCTAGTACAGCAACATTCATTGATCTTGTATGTGTACACATATATCGTTTGCAAGCACATATATGCAATAATTCTGTCAAATTATGCTCTTCAAAACCCGCTAACTCTGAACCATAAAGTAATATGGGTTAGTTTTGTATCTAATATTTTAATATAGATATGTTTTGCCATTTGTCCAAAGTTGTACAGATATGAAAGTAGTGAAGAAAGCACTCGCTTTGACTTAGTAGCTAAGTCATTAACCATACGGTTGAACGACAATTTCATCGATAACGATAAACCTACATAAGTAACAGTTTACAACTTTGTTTACCTCTGTATTGCCATTTTTCAGCTCTAGATAATGTACCGCCGTTTTTAAAGACTACAATTTTTGACTTTGAGGTTAACAACAAGTTTACTTTTGTCACAAAAGTCACTTAAAATATTTAACTGTCTCTGCAGACCAACAACAGTATCTGAAATCAAGCCTACATCATTCGCAAATAAAAGCAGAAAGAGTTCGGTTGTGTCTGGATGTAGTTGCACTCCTCTTATCCCATTGTCTTCTATAAGACTAGTTAACTCGTTTATAAACAGTAAAACGAGTATCGCAGATACCATTAATCCCTGTTTTAGGCATATATGGCAGTCGAACGTGGATGTTAATTGTCCATTGTTGCGAATGCAAGTCTTAACACAACTGTACATACTCATTATGGTTTATAAAAGCTTCCCCTTTACTCCCGCAGACTGTAGCACTGACCAAAGCTTGTTAAATCGTACTGTGTCAAATGCGGTTTTGAAGTCAACGAAAGCAATGTACCACGCTTTTTGGAAAGATATTTACTTATAACAGCTTGTAATATATATGCATTATCAATGGTGTCAAAGCCTTCCCTGAATCCTGCTTGTGCTTCGGATATTTTACTGTATATGTTAGCATAAAATGTAAGACGTCTGTTAATAATGCCTGTGTAGATCTTTCAAAATATATCTAGTAATCAGATACCTCCATAGTTTGTTGTTAAGTTGGGGTCACCGTTCTTGAACAGGGTAACTATTATCGCACTGCTTCATTCGTTTGGTTAATCACCGCTATCAAATATTTAATTGAAATGTCTATGAAGTAGCGGCAACACATTATCAATACTATGTATGAATAAACCTGGTGGTAGTTCATCCTGTGCCGCGGCCTTCGATTCCTGGAGACCTTTGACAATTATTAATATTTCCTCGTCAGTTATTTCAAAAGTAAAAGGAATGTTTTCTTCATCATTCATCATAAACAAACTTTCAACGTGTGTATACCATTCATCTGATGGAATTCTATTACACTTAGAACGCTTCTTGGCTAAGCTAGATAATTCTTTCCAGAATGACTTTGGGTTCTAAGATGAATCTATAAGATTTTCTAATGTTTTTTCGTTATATAATGCCTTTTTTTGGCACACATTGTTTTAAATGCATTTCTCTCATGCTTACATGCATTTAGAGTCTCTGTAGACCGATTACGGCGATATTGTCTAAGGCAACTACATTTTAATTTCTTCTGAGCTTTGCACTCTTTATCAAACTATTTCGGTTGTTGGCTTGCTTCAAACTGAGTCCGTTTTAAACAGCATTGACCACAACCTTTGAACATATCTTGTAATTAGTTAACAATGTCATTTATATCTGATTGATCGTTCTCGATAGTTGCGAATAGTGCACACAATCATTAGATAGGTATTCATTTAAATTAGATCTATACTGCGTAATGTTCTCCTCTGAAAATGTATACTTTGTAAATGACACTGTATGGTCTAATCCGCTATCTTCGGCGTCACCACTCTTATTTTCAATACAAAAGACAATTGGAAAATGCTTAGATTCTGTTCGTATGTCTATTTTAAAAGACGATTACAAATTTAAGAAAATGTCATCACATATGACATAATCTATAACACTATTACCATTTGTACTAACATAAGAATAATTACCAATACCTTTATCTTTTATTTGAGCCAAATGTGTTGACAACTTGGTCCATTGATTTTCTAACATTTTAAATTTGACGGCTTTGCTGAAATAACACGTATGTTCAGGAAAAACATTAGATACATCGTCCTCATTTTGAGCCCAGGTTTCGACTAAGCCAAAAAATATCAAATATTACCGTCCGGATGCAATGAGCAAGTTAGGTATAAACATACCAAATCACCAATCCTGCTGCATTTGTGGGGCACTGCCACTTTGGAATTGTTATATTAATTGTTTTGCAATACTTTGTTATATCAAAATAATATCACCTTCTCCGTTATTTCTATTAATTCGGAATACAAATAATATAATATTACGTTTATAACAGAATAATGTTCATGTAAATACTTAGAACTGAAATTATGTTTATTGCTATGTCATATGTTCTATGTATGTATGCATTTGTAATATCTCACGGGCCTATGGCCTATTGATTTATGAATAAAATCTTCTCTTTCTTATTCTTCTTCATGCAAAATACTATTTTGCTATTAATGCCTAATTTATATTGAGTTTTACATTTAGAAACTATAAGAAGCGATACAGCTTGTTTGACATGTATGTGTTTGAAAACGTGTGCATTGTTGTTGGCATACACTATACTATAGTCAGGGGTTTGAATTGCCAAACAACATTACAGTTCAGGAAAATAGTTCAGTCAAATATAATAATTTATTCCATGCAAACGCGTGAACAAAGGAACTGAAGCGTGTTTTGCTCTATTTAAAATAAGCCTTTGGTATGACTATGAACGGAGCCACGGTGGAGTGCGTGGTCCAGTGGTAGAGCGCCAATCTCCAGATCGAGAGGTCGTGGGTTCGATCCTCTCCGCGGCCACGTTATTTATCCTTGGGCAAGATATATAATCCACATTGCTAAGTACTGGTTCTACCCAGGAAGCCATCGAGAGTGATTAATATAAGTTATATAATCGATGTAAAATAAATATGTTTAAACTTAAACGGAGCTATTTGACAAGATACCCTTTGTGTAATAAATGAATAATTCAAGTAATTGTTCTAGAGATCAGTTCAGCATATTGTTGTACATTAATTATTATTTCAGACAATGTAAGCCCATGTTTTTCGTTTTCAAATTTCATATGTAAATGTGTAAAACCCTATTCATGTTATGCACTGCAAGGTTTTCACGAATTATTCAACAGTCTGTGATAGTACTAGTGCATTTCCTGAAATGAATCAATGTATACCCATCACAGTAGGAGAATATGGGGTATTATCATTAAATGCAATGTTAAAGCATCAAAAGAATGGAACTCTAACGCCTACATCAAACATGCACGGGTGGTTGGGTTGGGTGTGGTGGGGGGGGGGAGGGGGTGGGGGGGGGGTTGGGTGTGGTGGGGGGGTTACGGACAAAAAGGACGGGGACAGTGTGGGTGGGCGGGAGGGTTGCGGACAAAAAGTAAGCGGACATAAAGCTAGAGATATGGTCATGGTGGACAAAAAAGCGCGCATTTTTCTGCGGACATAAAGCAACAGCGGACAAAGAGCAAAGTGCGGACATTAGTGGTCGGCATTTTAGCAATGTCGAACCCCCATGTCCTATTCTAATGTATGTAGACACGTGTAATACAACCTGGAACGAGTTTGATTGGTTTGAGCATGACATACAGGAAGTGTGTGTCATTGCGCAAGTTGTGTTAATTAAAACTATTCAATAAAATCGGTTTGTATTTTTTTACAAGTATGCGAATATATATATATATAGAGAGAGAGAGAGAGATTTATCAGTGGAGAAAATTTTGTACAAACCGCTCACCAGCGGATTCGAACCCCTAGGATACCAACTTCGACACAGCGCCTTATATCTGTATATGCGTGAATGAGTGAGTGAGACACAGATATAGATATATACATGAACTCTTTGATACCCAACGGCGACAGATACAGAGACTGGAACTTTCGCCCAATAGAAAGAATGAAAGTTATTGTATTATCCTCCTCAATGCATAGATCCGCTCTGTGAATCAAACATATGTCTGACCATGCCAGTGGACCAATTAAAATCACATGAGGTTTTTACCCCGTTACATAAAGCACATGCTGTCCCACAAACAAATTGAGATTGGAAAATGGTGGGCGGGGTTTATCGATTTGTACGGATCTATGTATAGGTCTACGACGGGTCGAGGGCATCCCGCCTTAGACCTTACATTTATCATAATAGTGTATTTATTAAGTCTGACAAGACTCATGAGCATTTAACTGAGTACTCTAGAGAAAGATAAAGTAGTTCATGTTATACATTTAACAAAACACAATTCTAGGGCTAAACGCAAGACAAGCAATATACACTATTTAAATGTATTATCTTTTTCTATTCATGTTCGTTTATTCAATACTTATGTATTGACATATTCGTTCGTTCGTTCGTTCTCTCCCTCGTTCGTTCGTTCGTTCATTCATTCAATCATTCATTCATTCATTTTATTATTTTTTCATTCAATCATTCATTCATTCATTTATTCATTCATCATTCATTGACTGACATTCGTTCATTCATTGATTCACTGATTGATTCATTGAGTGATTGATTAATTGATTGATTGATTTATTTATTTATTGATTGATTGATTCATTCATTCATTCATTCATTCATTCATTCATTCATTCATTCATTCATTCATTTAGTCATTCATTCATTCATTCATCATTGATTGACTTTGTATTTTTTTTGGGGTCATTCAATTTTTTTAATCATTCAGTAGCGTCTCCGTGGCCGAATGGTGAACGACGTTGCGTTGTTAACCTTCAATTCTCATCGCTGCTGGTTCGAATCCCACTGGGAGCTCGACTTGTAAGTGAGAAAGTGTCGATTCTTACGGATGGCGGGAGGTGTACAGTACTGGTTCTACCCAAGAAAAGTGAGTGGTCTGCCTCCATCACAAAAAAATCAACCGTCATATATAACCTTACATGTGCTGAAAATGACATAAAACACCATACAAACAAACAAACAATAATCATTCCGTATTTGAGATATAATATGACAGTTAAATAAAACTATAAATAAATAAGCACTGAAAAAGGCCCTTTTCAAACACAAACAAGAGTCACATTTTTAATTTCTCGCCAAGGATCGTCTTTAAAGAGCCCGAACAATCCTTATAACAAAAGACAAATGTTGACTAAGCTCAGACCACTCTCTCAGTACCTCACCGCTAATTACGTATTACTCTATGATTACACTTGCTCCCGTCTCAGTGATACTATTATGTACATGTATTTGTTGTTTTTTTGCAATCAGAAATATAAATCAACCTATATATCTGTTTATTCTTCTGAATTGTTAAGTTCCACCACTGAATAAAATAGAATAGAATAATTTTATTGAATAACGTGTTGGCCATTTCTGTCATACAGTACATAATTATATGTGATTTTACAACATTCTGTAATAAAGTTTAATATAATATGCAAATGTATAGCTAACAAAAGATCACATTTTCTGCAACATACGAATATAATTACACACTGCGAACAATACCAGAGTACTGCCAAATTGTCGGAAGCAATCAGATTTATTCCGTAGTAGTTTCATATAATATTTTTTGAAATATCTTAACATTGTATGGTTTAAAAACTGTTGCCTTGTATAAGGCTCGAACCCTGAACCTTCGGTTCAGTAGACACTAGTAAACAGCGCTCTAACCAATTGCGCCTTGGCGCAGTTGTGGTTTGTTGCGGTATTAAATAGTATATAACAAATGCCACGATCTACAATCTGATTGGTTCCGATAATTTGGCATGTGAGCGATCTCATACACATATTTACTGCATTCTGATTGGTTAGTCATTCTTCAAAGTGTCCAGTTATTTCTCAATAACACGTCAAAATAAAATAGTTCCAGTTGCAGAGGAACAAAGTGTAAGCCCAACATTGGATTTGAGCGGCGAAAGGGATCCGGTGGAAAAGATGTGGAACGGTTCCGGCTTCCGAGCTTCCACCAGGCTACGCGCCTGAATTTCTTTTATCATGTCGATCTGTGTAATTCTGCCGAGAAATAGGGTGCCTGACATAAAATCTTATCTCGGCAGTTACTTTCCTATCCTGTCAGGTGCACCTCTTTTGATGACATCAGCACCTATTTTGATGACGACAGGGTATATTTGATGATGTCTGGGTATTTTTTAACGGAAAAAATGGAGAAAAACGTAAATTAAATGATTTTAAACGATCAGCATGATAAATAAAATATCATGTTAGTGCCTGATCACATCTAGTTCATCATTAACTGGATGTGATCAGGCACTAATCATAAACTGGATGTGATCAGGCACTAACATGATCATAAACTGGATGTGATCGGGGACTAACATGATGTTCTCTATGTCTCTGTTTCATTACCAGTCACGATGACAGATGACGTCGCTTTTTTAAACCGTTAACGTCACAGAACGAAAGTAAATAACAGTGGATTTAACGGATGTGTAATAGCATACTACAGATTAATATACTCAGTAAAGGTAAACATTTCAGCTTAAAATTAAAATTACAATCGTAACACTATTTATGATTATTTGTATACCCATCACAGTAGGAGAATAGTGAGCACTACAGCAGCCCTAAGGTGGGGAGACACCTCTGGGATAAAGAGAACATAGAGGAACAGTTTTCGACCCGGCCCGAATATGCCCGGATATGCAGTGCCTAAAAGAAGCTACGCCAATCGAAACATATATTTAGGAAACATATATACATAGGGCTATACCTTTGGGCGGAGTATTACAAATTGGAAAATGTGTGATTTGACTGAGGCATGTGAAATAAAATGGACGGCCGATAAAGATTATCACTGATATAAGTTTGTAATTATAAGGATTGTTTTCATTTTGTGCGATGTTATCGAAGTACACGTCAATGATGGGTTACTCATTTTCTATAAAACCGTTTTTATACAATTTGTGATCCATCATTGACGTGTTATACTTCGATAACATCTCAAAAAATGAAAAACAATCCTTATATAACAAGTGAAGCACGTTCAGTAATGCGAACGCCGGATTGCGAAGTCAACATGTTAACTGAAAGCAATCCGACAAATCACTTTTGAAAATGAGGATAACCAAAAGCTTTAACCAAAACGTCAAAACGCACAGATGAATGGACGGACGGACGGACGGACGGACAGGAAGACGGACGGAAGGATCGCCAAACTATAACTAAGCCTAGAGCTAAAAACGTTTTAGCATTGAGTGGCACTCGCACACGAGCATTGGTTATTCAGTGTGTATCTGATTCAGATGAAGGACGATCTCTGTATATAACACTGTACATAAGTTGCCAGTTGATTCTCAGCTAATCTGAGCAAACCCATGTTTTGTTTATATTGATTTATTTTCTAATCATTTGTTTTGGAGCAGGAAGCTCTGTCTAAATTGAGAAATGTGTGTATCATAAAAATACTATATAACGCTACCAAAGTGAACAAACGGTTCACATACACCTTCTCAATACGCCACACGCTACAAATTTGGTGGCAGCGTGGTGGGATTTGTTAAAAATCAACTGGGAAGCGCTCGTTAACGCTCATTGAGCAGTTGTCACGTTTACCAATAGTCATTAGTAGTATATTGCGCACAGCTGTGCCGTAATCTTGCAATAACATATCCATTAGCTATGGATATGTTAGAAAGGAGCCTTAAAGAACTAGAAGCCGAAATACTCCCAAACATGAAACTCCAGAGTTTCAAGTAAAACGAGCCGAGTTTGGCAATAATACAAAGGGAGATTCAGTATTGCAGACACCTTCATTGCAGTCGCCTATATTGAAGCAGAAATATGTAACGTTTAAAAAAGAACCGTCAGACGACGAGAAATATGATTTGAGCAAATACTGAAAAAAAAAACGCTGCCGGTTGAACAGAATGACCACAAGTTGCCAATTTTACCTGGATTAAAAGATGTTGAGCCAGGCATCACCTATAGAAAGAAAGATAAGGTGGATAGTGACGTTACAAAATTGCCTGTAAGCAGCAGTGCCTCGTTGCCAGTGAGCAAAAAGAGCGACGATGAAGATGCAGCAAAGGCAACTGACACTTATAAGACGTGTTCGTTTATAAAGCCAGCAACATATGATGGTACGTCGTCATGGATCGACTACAAAACTCACTTTGAGGCTTGTGTTAAATTAGGTAAATGGAAAGACGATGAAAAGGCTTTATGTTTAGCCGTGTCTCTCAGGGGACAGGCTCAGGCAATATTAGGCGACCTGACCGGTGAGGATCACATGAATTATGATAAATTAGTATCAGCACTAAACGAGAGATTTGCACCGCCAAATCAAATAGAGCTATATAGAGTACAGCTCAGAGAGAGAAGGCAGAAAGCAACAGAATCGCTCCCTAAATTTGGGCAAAATATAAAAAGGCTAACTCATCTTGCATATCCTACAGCTCCTTTCGATGTTAAAGAGACGTTAGCCAAAGAGCAATTCATTGATGATCTTATTGACTCCGACATGCGGTTGAGAATCAAACAGGCACGGCCTACCACCTTAAATGCAGCAATTAGTCATGCTGTTGAGTTAGAAGCTTTTATCAAAGCAGAGCGGAAACACAAAGAATCAAAGGGGTATTTGAGGCCTGTAGGAACTGAAAGTAACAGTGCAGAGAAAATTGAGCTTCAGCAAATATTGAGCAAGATGGAAACTATGCAAGAAACTGTCACTCAGCTGCAATCTGAAGTATCAAATATGAAAGGTACTCAGGTTAGCGCGACGAAAAATTCAGATCAGAAATTCAGAGTAAATAAAACGAATGTAAAATGCTACAGCTGTAACCGTCGTGGCCATTTTAAACGTGAGTGTCGAGCTGCACCGGCAGGCAAACTATCGGACAAAAACAAATTATCCAAGAAGGACCACAAACCTGGGACCAGCAACAAAGTTGGTGACGCCGGATTGTATGTGCAGGCATTCATAAATCAGTATGAAGTAAAATTGCTCGTGGACACAGGAGCCACTGTGTCCATTCTGTCTGAGAAAGTATTCAATAAGATACACAACTAAAATGAATCTTTAAAACATGTTGAACGGAAAATTTTGTCAGCAAATAATGAGCCACTCAATGTGTTAGTAAGAAAGACTGTTACAATTCAGCTCGGAGATGTTCCGTATGAGCAGGAGATAGTTTTTGCACACATGTCGGTGGATGGAGATTTAGGTTTGGATTTTATGACAAGATATAAATGCGTTGTAGATATAATGAAAAGTACATTAGCAGTTGGCAACCAGACTGTGACAATGTTGTCTGCGGGTTCATTTGGTTGTTACAGAATAGCATTAGGACAAACTATCAGCATGCCTCCAAGATCCGAGCTGATCACGAGTGGTAGTTTATGCCTACCAAAAGGAGCGTGTTCTCCATGTGGCTTAGGCATAGTCGAAGCTGATGAGAAATTTACGAGGTCTGATAGAGGACTTGTGGCAAAAGCTCTAGTAGACTGCAAGGAGCACATACCTTTAAGAATTATGAATGTAACGTCTGAGGTACAAACTATTCATACAGGAACCATAGTAGCAACATTGAGTTCAGTCGACAGAGTAATGAAACATGAACAACATGAAAGTCAAGAAAACAATGAACAGCTATCGCTGCCACTACAGTCATTGCTTGATCGATCTAGCAAAGATCTTACAAAAGCACAGAAACAAAGACTGAAACAACTTCTTCGAAAAAACAGGACACTGTTTGCTCAAAATGACAATGAGCTTGAAAAGACAAATGTAGTCAAACATAAAATAAACACTGGGGATACGCCACCTATTAGGCAGTCTCTTCGACGTATACCCGTTCAGTTACAAAAAGATGTAGGCAAGTATATTGACGAAACGGTAGAACAAAAAGTAATTGAGCCCTCTACTAGTCCATGGCTTCAGGTGTTGTCCTTGTAAAGAAGAAGGATGGAAGCACCAGATTTTACGTTGATTATCGCCGACTGAACGCTCACACAGTCAAAGACGCGTATCCACTCCCTAGAATTGACGAATGCATGGATCATCTGTCTGGTGGATGTTGGTTTTCAACGCTCGACCTCTGTTCAGGTTATTTGCAAGTTTAAATGGAGCCAGACGATAAAAGTAAAACGGCATTTGTTACTAAACATGGACTTTTTCAATTTACAGTCATGCCATTTGGCCTTTGTAATGCGCCAGCCACGTTTGAGCGTCTTATGGAGACAGTATTAAGCGGTCTCCAGTGGGATATATGTCTTATATATCTAGAAAGGAGTTATAAGCTGTTGTATTGTTTGTCAAGTATTTCCGTCACTATCTGTACGGCAAACATTTTGTCATACGAACAGACCACAGTTCACGAAAGTGGCTCTTAAATTTCAAAAATCCAGAAGGACAGCTTGCTCGATGGATCGAAGTCCTCGGAACATACGACATGACTATTGTTCATCGGCCCGGGGTACAGCATAGAAATGCTGACGCATTAAGCCGACATTCATGTAAACAGTGCAAGGAAAAAGAGAACAAGTTAGAGGGAAATGTCCGGACTATTGACGCGAATGTGTCTGAAAGCAAGACACTTAAAGACCTACAGCATGCTGATAAAGATATCGTGAAAATTCGTCAGTGGCTTCAGAATGTGGAAAATCCACCTGAGAAGTATGTACTGAATGCTAGTATTACAATGTGCAAATCGTAGTGGTCACAGAGGCAATCGTTGGTTGTAAACACCGATATTCTGTACAGAAAATGGGAAGATCCCAAAGGCACAACATTGCAGGCTATTGTACCAAGCAGTGAAAGACGGAATGTTTTACATCTTTGCCATGACCACAAAACAGCCGGACATCTAGGTGTCAGGAAAACGCTGAGTAAGATAAGGCAGTCGTTGTACTGGCCAGGTCTGCAGCGTGAGGTTCGTCAGTATATAGCCGGTTGTGATGTGTGTACTAGAAGTAAAAGTCCAGGAAAGAGACAGAGAGCACCCATGCCGTTGGATGCAACAGGTGTTCCAATGCAAAGGATTGCATTAGATTTGTTGGGGGAATTACCACTTACAGCCAGTGGGAATAAATACATAGTAGTAATATCTGACTACTATACAAAATGGACAGAGGCATTCGCCCTTCCGAACATGGAGGCAATAACAGTGGCAGAGGTGTTGGTGAAAGAAATCGTTACTCGATTTGGTGTGCCCTCACTGATTCACTCAGATCAGGGTAGGCAATTTGAGGCGACGTCTTCACGGAAATGTGTAAATTGCTGCACATAAAGAAGACACGTACAACACCCTACCACCCGCAGTCTGATGGCATGGTCGAACGTTTTAATAAAACATTAGCGAAAATGCTCACTGCCTACGTGAATGATCATCATACAGACTGGGATGACCATTTACCTTTTGTAATGATGGCATATAGGTCGACGGAACAAGAGACTACAGGTTGTAGTCCAAATTATTTAATGTTGGGCAGGGAGGTGGCAAAACCATTAGATGTACGAAATGCCGCCAAGTATTAAAATAATCCCAGCAAATAAATGGGCATGGGAACTAAAAGAGAAAATGGAAAATGCGCATACTTTCGTTCGAAAGAACACAGATGCTGAGGTGTTGAGGCAAAAGTCAATGTATGACCAAAAGTTGAGTTGGCAAGTCTTCCAGCCAAATGAAGAAGTGTACGTGTACTTCCCAAGACACGTTTCAGGACAATCGCGTAAGCTCACTAGTTTCTGGAAGGGACCATACAAAGTCATCCAGCGAATCACAGATGTAACGTACAAAGTACTCTGTGGGTACCGAAATTCCCCTCAGGTCATACATGTTGATAGAATGAGAAAAAAGAAAGATCAGACACTAGCAAGTGAAAAAGTTCAGGAAGAAAACATTGAAGAATGCAGTGAGAATGAGCCAAGTAGTGTAGAAGTAGAAAATATCCAAACTGTCCCAGAGGTTGATGGTAAACGTAGAAGACGGAGACCTGCTTGGTTTTCCGATTACGAAACAGAAACTGACTATTAGAGTTCTAATCATGTATCTTCAGTCATTATTAGGGTGCAGTTCTAGATTTTTATTTTTTTGTTTTGTTAAAAGAATATAAATTGTATTTTTCTATCATTAGTTATTGAAGTAAAATCAAAGTTAGTATTGTGTGAAGTGCTCTTAAACATCCAATTTTTGTTTAATAGTAAATAACATTGATTAACAACTACTTACAGTCCATAACAATATATACATATAGATTATGCCACATGACATATTTACCTTGTCTACTTCCAGGCATTGAACCATGGCGAAGACGAAAAAAACACACCTCGCTTTGATAAGCAACCAGAGAAATGCCCAATGTGTCCGTTCCGGACGGGAATCAGGGAACAGTTAAAAACACATCTACTTGAATGTGGGCTCCAGAAAGTTGAAAACGCCCTTGTGTAATCAATGTACTTACACAACAGATAAAAAGAGCATGTTACGAAAGATCATGAGGAAGACTGGACAGGGTGTGACCCTGGTGATCTTATAGGAGAAGAAGACCAAGACAACAGCTCCTCATCCAGCGAAAGTGAGATAGATGATAATAATAACGCTGTTGGTCAGGGTACACCTACGAACAATGTCGTTGCGACAGGTGCAGTTGCTTCTACTAGTGCCACTAGTGAGACTCTGATGCCTTGCCCTCCCCATCCCCTATTGCGGTAGGCAGACTAGTTAGAAAACCGACACTGCCACAAAAGGTGGGTGCTCCTAAAAGAAAGCTCAATAAAGAGATGGTTGTTTACTGCAAAACTTCCCAAATTGTCTCTTGGAGCACTACCCGTATTCCGCGTAGGAAAAACAGTAGGGAAAGATGTAAGCACCCAGACAGATGGCCACCGATACAAACGCACTGTCTGGAGGACGGAACGATTCAGAACGGATGGTAAAGATATTGGAATAGTAGAAAAGTAAGAAGAACTACTGGATGTCAGTGAATTCGATAAATAGAAAACTTTGATAAGGAATATATGTCGGTGATGAAAATTTAACAATTTCGAGTTTTTAAAATGTTGTGTTAATTCCTTTTTGTTATTGTGCGTTTGTTTTAGTTCTTTAAAGTTTTACTGCAAGACATTGTGACAGTATGAAAGTAGGACACAACGTGCCAATATATAGCGTTTGTTAGTATTGCGGGACGCAAGAAGTTTGAGGCGTTGGTAATGTAGTGGAAATTGTTTATAACGTAATAAAAATTGATGATTTCATACATACTTTCAATGTGTTCAATTTTACTTCCGCGTAGGAAGCGGAAAAAAACATTTAATAAGCCTTTTCCCAGTATAATATGCGTTCGAACTGTATAATAGTAATTGTGGGGGAACCAGTCAATTCTTTGTTAATTCAGATGAGATCGAGAAGTTGCGACTCGAGTATAAATAACTCTGGTCCTGTAAGTAAAAGTCAGTCGTCCATTCACGCTTAAAGAAGAATCATCTCCCTGATCAAAAGCAGATATACAGGTACTACAGTAGAATTAGTCGTTTAAAGGATTACCTACCTGTTGTAACACGAAAGGGTCCTTGCTTCGTCTATCTATACGTCGTCTGCAGATTAAGGAGCGCTCAGTAGTTGCAAAGAGCGAAAGTGAGCCACTGAGCCGAATCGTGTGCATTGAGCTGCACTGAGCTAGATTGAGCTACGCCATAACAATGAGCTGCAATGAGCCACTGAGCTAGAAAGTTATTGAGCTAGTGAGCTAATGAGCAGCATTGAGTGGCACTCGCACACGAGCATTGGTTATTCAGTGTGTATCTGATTCAGATGAAGGACGATCTCTGTATATAACACTGTACATAAGTTGCCAGTTGACTCTCAGCTAATCTGAGCAAACCCATGTTTTGTTTATATTGATTTATTTTCTAATCATTTGTTTTGGAGCAGGAAGCTCTGTCTAAATTGAGAAATGTGTGTATCATAATATTACTATATAACGCTTACAAAGTGAACAAACGGTCCACTTACACCTTCTCAATACGCCACACGCTACACTGCAAAGCTGCGGCAAACAAGTTTGCGGCGATGTTGCGGTACACTTTTACCATGCAAATGAGGTCTGCGGCAAAGTTGCAGCGAACAAATATGCAAATGAGGTTCTGGTGATGTTCTGGCGATGTTCACCGCAACTTTGCCGCAGACCTCATTTGCATGGTAAAAGTGTGCGGCAACTTTGCAGCAAACTTTGCATAACGCTTTTAGCTGTAATTTTCTGGCGATGTTTTGGCGATGTTTGCTGCAACTTTGCCGCAGACCTCATTTACATAGTAAAAGTGTGCGGCAACTTTGCAGCTAACTTCTTTTGCATAAAATGATTCTCTGTAATGTTCTGGCGATGCTTGTAAAGATGTTCGCTGCAAAGTTGCGGCAATGTTTACCAACACATCGCTGTAAATTTTTTCAAAATAAATAATGGACTGAAATTATGAAATGGAATAATGGTGCGCCGTTTTAAAAAAATATTTAGCTCAAAAACATGAATTTTTTTCACTATTTAACATGGACTGCACCAAATTTAAATAAATGGGAACGATTTAAATAAATCGACACTCAGAATAAATGCTCTCGATTTAAAGTATATCCTTACGATTTAGATTATTATATCATCACGATTTAAATATATGTTTTTATCCATATGATTTAACTAAATGGTTTTGATTTAATTATTCGTTTGTGATCTAAATAAATTGACCTTCGTTATAGGATAAATGTGCAACAATTTAATTAAATTCACTATAATTAAATAAATCGACAGAATTTAAATAAATTAACACCAATTAAACAAATCCTCTATGAGCATAAATAGAAATATTTTAATTATGCGCAGGCGGGGACTAAATTGTTTTAAGTAAATGTTGCACATTTAGCTTAACAATCATTAGAATATATGTAAATATTAAGCATATAAATAATAATTTAAATCATATGGATATATTTTAATCGTGAGGATATATTTTAAATCTTAAGGATATACTTTAAATCAAGAGGATTTATTTAAATAGTGTCAATTTATTTAAATCATGTCGATTTATTTAAATATGGTGCAGTCCATTATGTTAAATAGTGAAAAAACAACATGTCTTTGAGCTAAATAGTTTTGTTACACACGGCTGACCCTATATAGAACAAGTTGGAATATGTTGTCACTACATGTATTCATTTTGCACAAAACTGACAAAAATAAATATGATCTTATCATTAAATGGGGTGTTGAGATGAATATTATACAAAATTCATACTGTAAATTAAACTTCTAATCCCTAATTTACAAAGTTTACTAAGCAATACAATAAAAAATCCTATCCTGACTTGTGTAAAAAGCAAATCCTCATATAACATGCAAATGTCAAATGTTGTTTCCACATTACTCATATTTTATGGAGATGTCGAGCGCTGTCATTTCTTCCATTTTCATGGAGATGTCGAGCGCTGTCATTTCTGCATTACTCCCATTTTCATGGAGATGTCGACCGCTGTCATTTCTGCATTACTCCCATTTTCATGGAGATGATGACCGTTTTCATTTCTTCATTTACTCCCATTATCATGGCGACGTCGAGCGCTGTCATTCCTGCATTACTGCCATTTTCATGGAGATGTCGAGCGCTGTCATTTCTGCATTGCTCCCATTTTCATGGAGATGTCGAGCGCTGTCATTTTTGCATTACTCTCATTTTTATGGAGATGTCGAGCGCTGTCATTTCTGCATTACTCTCATTTTCACTGGGATGGCGAGCGCTATCATTTCTGCATTACTACTATGATCATGGAGATGTCGAGCGCAATCATTTCTGCATTACTCTCATTTTCACAGAGATGTCGAGCGCTGTCGTTTCTGCATCAATCCCATTTTTATGGAGATGTCAAGCGCTGTGATTGTGCATTCCTCCCACTTTTACAGAGATGTCGAGCGCTTTTATTCCTGCCTTACTCTCATTTTCATAGAGATGTCGACCGCAGTCATTTCGGCATTACTCCCATGTTTATGGAGATGTCGAGCGCTGTCATTTCTGCATTACTCCCATTTTCTTGGAGATGTCGAGCGCTGTCATTTCTGCATTACTCTCATTTTCATAGGGATGTCGACCGCAGTCATTTCTGCATTACTCTCATGTTTATGGAAATGTCGAGCGCTGTCATTTCTGCATTACTCGCACTTTCATGGAAATGTCGAACATCATCCTAATTGTAGCAGTCCAATAGGCACTTGGTGCCTGGATATCTTAGAATCAGCACCAGACCCTTAGGACAGGCCCACAAACATAAACATAAACATTTACCAATGGAGGTCAGGTTATGGGTCTGATGATGGTCTGGGGCTGATTCCGAAATTTACAGGCGACTGTTACCTAACCAGATGAAAAATGCAAAACTTGCTATTTTCCGACATATAAAAATAAAAATAAAACCGTTATATACTTACAATATACAGGAGTGGAACATCCTCTTCAGAATATTCACTCAAAAAAACTCATTCAAATTCAGTTTTTTAAATTGTTACAATTTCATTGAAAAATAATACACATAACACACCATTGCCTAGACACATGATAACTGGTAATTTATGCAAAAATACCACAATTTCTTGAACACATGTGTTTCTTATAGAATAATCTCTGCAGGATAATGCATGAAACTGCATGAGATCAAAGGAAATTGCATACTACTTGGTAATAATAATTAACTGACCCAGTCAGCAAGATTATCCAGCTTTTTTCCCCCAATCTATCATAAATTGTGTTTCTACATGACTGTACACTTATATTATTCTGATATTAAGCATTAATTTTCTTTGTATTTATTTTACTTTTAAATACATGTTATTTAAAGTATGTGTGCTTAAATTTCAAAGTAGATTTTATATTTGTTTGATTTGTAGATAGTTCCTATATAATAATTCACAATGACTTAAACTATTAAATTGACTTGTGGTCATGAAACTATTAAATTGACTTGTCATCATGGTCATGTTAATGCAGAGTTATACTGATATCATTTTAATTGTGCTGGTTTTAAATGTTGGAGTTATCATTATGTTTGGTATTTAAAAATGTTCTTGCAACACAATAATACATATTTTGGCTTTTTCTGAAAAAACAAATTCAGTTGAATTGAATGTTGTTTAACGGCTCATCAACACAATATAGGTTATTTAGAGCCGCACTAGAGAGAGGGGAAGGATACATAGGAATCCAGGAACTGTGCCCTACTCTTATATCGGAATAGATTCCTATAGTTCTTTAACGTGCTCGGAGGATGGACCGATACACGGGACCTCCCGGTTAAATACGTCCGCATCCGATTTGCATCCATCTTGCCCAAGAACACACCGACGAAAAGTGTGTCGTGATCTTATGGCGAATAAAGAAACGGCAATCTGAATTGAAAAGTTTGTGGCGATGTGCAAGTAAGTTTGTGGTGATGTTATGGCGAACGTTCCAAATAAATAAATGTTTCTGGCGAACTTCTGGCGAATGTATTACTTGTTAGCGAGTTTGCGGCAAATTCGCCAAAGATTACCATGGTGTTTGCGGGAACATCACCACTAGTGGCGAACATTGGCGAACAATTAGGAATTGTTCTGGCGAACAAAATTGTTCGCTGCAACCTTGCAGCAAACTTGCAGCAACCTTGCAGCAAACATTCTCATTTGGTTAGGGTATATATTCTTCATATAATATTTAATAGGTTTGGTCAGTAATGGTTATCGTATAAGCTACTATCCTTTGTAAAATGTTGTTGCTGCCCATTCTCTGGAATACGATTTTTAGCTTACTTTGTAGTACGCTGTGTAATATTCTTAAGTTTTTACCTCCCTTGCTATGAAGTTAAAATGACTGATTTGGTAGTAAAATAATCCTGAATACTTGTGCCAATCGTGTCGGCGAGACCGAATGCAAATCAACAAGATCTGACTGGGTATATATGACGTCATTTGATCCCGAGTGACTATTGTTAGACTTCGGGTCTATTCGGACACTCCGGTTTTAGAATAAATCCCATTATAGTTCATCAAAATTTGTAATGGATTGTGAGCTCAGTCGGGAGAGCGGCAGTCCCAAAAAATTATGAAGCGAGCGATATGGGTTCGAATCTGAGCAGGATCCAATTTTTTTATTCTAATTATATTTTTTTTATGTAAAAAAGTTTGTTTAATTCATGCCCAATGGTCTTCAAAGTGGTACATCAGGATTTTTCTAGAAACATCTTAAATTCTAAAATTGTTCCAGTTCACGATATAAAACACTATCAATCAAAATGTGAAGCTAGAACCATTTTAATGTAATGTAATGTCTACAGTTTCAGAACACCAAATAGCTAGGGTGGAATCGCACGTAATATGCTGATATTAACCCTGGTGCGTCACCTAGCACAGCACGTATTACTGTGCAGAATGAATTTCTTTGCAAATAAAAGATTTTGTAGGCTCATTATGTTTTGGTCATGTAGAATAAAAAATATTAATATTTGTCAATTTTAAATCGGACACCTAGACCCCCATAAAAAGCCTAATGTACTCCCTTTAAGACTTAAGTCGGAAAACTAATTGTGTGTGTGTGTTTGTGGAGAGTGGAGGGATTTTTTTTAAAGATTTTTACGACTTTTATGTATGCGTCTATTTGGTAGAGGTAGCTGTAGACCTCATCTGTTTTGAAACAAACTCATAGAACCACAGTCCTGCCGCGCGTTATTGAGTAGCTGTCAAACATTCTTCAATGTGCAAACGTGGAACAAGCGGGACTCGAACTTATGACTGTAGCATTGAGAGATATACATTACACAAACAAGAGTAGATCTAAACACAAATATGTTACCTTTTATTACATTTTCAAATTACATGAAAACTGATTGAATTATATTCTGTTAAGGCCAAAACACAAATATGTTTAAAAACAACACAAAGCAACAAATAAATGAAATCCACTTAAAAATTACAATTAGGGATATGAATCGTGAAATTCTCAGTAGCGTAGCTACTTATTAGGCCAAAAGGCCCGGGCCTTCACATCATGTTCACATACATGGTTGAAAAATATAACAACGAAATAATTGTGTATGAACATCATGTTCACTCCGAGTTGTGTGATTAAATCACAACGGTATCCCGAGAACAATGGTACTCCGACTAGTGAGAATGAACTACAACGGTATCCCGAGACCAGTGGTATTCTGAGTTGTGAGATTAAAATCAAATGAGCACAAAGATTTATAAGTTATGTTTTGTATATGTGTAGTCTGTATGTCTCTACTACAAGTTCAAGTTTTGTGTCAAACATATGTTCTTTTAGTTGAAGGTCACACTTTTTGGAACAAGGAAACTTCACGGAGAATTTGTCACTTTACAGTGACATTCCATGTTTAAATTAGTATCTAATAAATCTTTGTGCAGCGCGGGATATGGCTGTCTTTTAGGCTACACTCGTGTTCATTTGATTTTAATCATACTTGCATAGTAGGTCGATATAAATGCAAGGTTGTTTCCTATTTTAATTCAGCTATGTTGGTCAAAGGGTCTATGAATTACCTCCCCTTGAATTGGCAACTGTAGCTGTCTTGATCTTTTTGACTCTATATTCATTTCTAACGACTCAAACTTTGACAGGAGATGTTTTTGATACACTTTAACACCTGTGAAGATATGGTTCAGATATGATGAAGCGTTTCGGAGATTAATTTTCATTATAACCAATCATTCCCTTTGTTCCCTTCTTTATTCCTGTATATACCTTACCTTATCTTGTTTTAATCGCCTTACTTCCAGATACATTAAACAATGCATTGATGTATTATTACATGCAATGCTGTATTATTATTAAGAAGAGTTGACACATGTTCAGTCCATCCTTGTCATGCGTGATTGGAAAGAAACATTCCATTACATGGATGCACAAATCATAGTTCACCATGCTCTTTGATTTCTTTTCGCCTTTCAGAACATCTGAACACAAATTCTTCTGTTAACTTAATCACCAGATCATTTTCATTAGAAAGACTAAAGCTTAATTCGTTTATAAGTGACAAGCCATTAAACTTATCACATAAGCTAAATATTTCCTCAATAACAAATAAACCCTTTCCTTTGAAACAGTAGGCCAACAGAACATACAGTGTAATTAATCTTCACGATGATTGAATGGACTGAAAGCAGCGTAACTGTTCTAAGATAGCTCGAGCTGGTTCAGATTGTATAAACACACAGCAGGACGGAAATCAGCCCATAGAGTGTGTTCATTTTTTGCTCGTGTTAATGCTGCGTATGGGATTCGTATGTGGCATCCACGGGTGTATGGCTGGAATATGTTTTACTGTCTCGATATTCTTCCCTGCAAACTGAAATAACAGGAAAAGTCATTAATAAGTAAATCGTGATATTCGCTTAATCTCCACTAGCTGGATTAACTCAATAGCTGTTACCGTTTAATCGCACTCCGTGATCGCTGTTATACATTGAAGCATTCCGTTGTCAAATATCTCAACTCTGAAGTTTAAAAAGAAATACCCAATTGGAAAAGGAAAATGGACGTTTTGAAATAGAAATGCGCGAAACATCTTGTCATCAAACATTCCTGAAAACAAGAAGTTATTATTTAAATGAATATTATAATAAGATTATATAACATTATTTCTGTAGACCAGTGTAGAAATACGCCCAACTGTATTAGGACGTAATAACATTACCAAGTTAGTCCGAGATATAGCACGAGAATATTTGTAACAATGTTAGAGGTTACGATTCCCCTAAAGGTACCAACCTCCGTTAAATGTAGATATAAAAGTCGAACAGGACTAAATGTAGCATTCAAGGACCACAGTCAACCAAAAACACGCATAGAAACGAAACAATGATTACAGAAATGAATAAAAGGCAAGATATGACAACACAAACATAAAAGGGTTGAAACTAGCTCTACCTTCTTGGAACAGTCAGTGGCAAAAGAAAAGGCCGCTGGGGTTTAAACCAGGTTCTGGGATGCACCACACTCCACTATTACACCCTTATTGTCCTCTCAATAAAACGGGGCAGTGTAAATAATGATATACCCGCAATGATATATTATCTAACAAACAATGCAACATTAATAGACATATAAGTATAACACATAGATGATCATGTATATATGAATATAAACAAACAAAAGCCTAGGATGTCACAAAGCAAGCACTCAGAAGCCACTTTCAGAGTTAACGGTAACAACCTCCCATAAAGGTAACAATCACCCTTTTCGTTAACGGTAACAACTGTGTTATGTCAATGTCAAGGGCAAAACTGACTAAGCGAAAGACAGCAAATAATTCAGTTATGACCAAAAACATCCTTTCTAGTTATTATGGCCCTTTATTTTGTATAAGTCAACGTAGACTCTCAATAAAGGGAGTGGCGAAACATCCAATAAGGTTATTGTTACAATTATTTATCAAAAAAAGATACGAAGGGCATTCAATATATTCTGTCACTAATGCGCTTCCGTTGAAACCGCTTTATATTACCGCACTGAAAACTCGGGCATTTGAAGGCGATGTCACTAACTGCGTACATGCAAAATAGAGGTTTAATCCGATAACAATTGACGGAGATATCCATTGTTGAATTATGCGCACTCATGTATAGTGGCTATATTTCAATGCTATCATGAAAAGTGAAGAAAAAATTGAAATTAGGGCTTACATTAAAGCCAGGGTTGCTTTAAAAGTACCTGCAAAAGAGATTTATGCTGAACTGTGCCGTGTACATGGCAGTTCTGCCGTGACATTGAGAACGGTTTTTCGTTGGTCTTAGACATTTAAAGGGGAAAAACTTAGCATTAAAGACCGTTACCATCCTGGCAGGCCTGTTGATGCAGAAACAAAGGAGAACATTGATGCTGTGAAGGCCATGGTAGACGAAGATGGGCGGTATACAGTTTCTAAGATAGCTAATAGTCTTGGCATCTCAGAAGGCACAACTCATCACATTTTGACCAACTATTTGATATTAAAGAAGCTTTGTGCTAGATGGGTCCCTCATTTGCTGTCAACTGAACAAAAGGCCAAACGCTTAAAATGTGCTAAAAATCTTCTTAAAAGATATGAAAATTGTCATCCTAGAAAAATGTCTGAGTTGCTCACTGGAGATGAAACGTGGGTGTACTATTTTGAGCCCCAGCGGCGGATAAACAATGGTTGTGTAAAAATCAGGCAAGACCGGCTATTGCAAAACGAACAAAAAGCGCTAAAAAGGTTTTGTATGCAATTTTCTTTAATTCCAGTGGCCCTGTGTACAAATTCCATGCAAACAGGGAAAAACCATCACGGCCAAATTTTACAAGGACAAAGAAAGACAACAATATCGGACAGGGAAAGCAGCATTCAAGGACGACAGTCAACCACAAAACACACAAACTAACACGCAAACAGACAAACGAGAAGGCAAAAGCAATAAAAAATGCAAACGACATCACAAACACAAAGGGTTGACAATAGGGCTACCGCCTTGGAACGGCCAGTTGCAACAAAGGCCACTGGGGGTTTAAACCGGTTCTAGGGTGCACCAAACCTCACACTTACCCTACTGTCAACCCATTAAAACAGGACAGTGTAAATAAAGAAATCCCCGCTAATCTCTAAAGTTCTCATAGCAGTCAAAAATAATTACAAGAAAAAACGCCCAACTGATTCATGACAATGCCTCAGCTCACAAAGCTAAAATTGTGCAGTCTTTCTTGGAGCAAGAAAAAGTGGTACAGCTTGAACACCCACCTTATTCTCCCGACCTTAGTCCCTGTGACTTTTTCCTATTCCCTTTGCTGAAGAAAAACCTCTCTGGTAGACGCTATGCTTCCAGAAGTGCCCTTGGTGCCGGAATATTTCAGTGTCTCAACATATATATATAATATACGAAGTGGAGACTACTTTGCTGCGTTTACATCATGGATAGCTCGACTCCGAAAGTGTGTTTCTGTTCAGGGGGAATACTTTGAAGGATTGTAATAAGAAGTTTTTTTTATATTTCCAGTATCTGTTAGTTCCGAATACCAGTGACAGAATATATTGAACCCCCCTCGTACAATCAACGTAACAGAACGACTGTAAGAGATGACAACTAACGTGTCTGTGAGTACCGAATCTGAAAGAACTCATTAAACACAATACTCGGATATCAAGCTAAATTCTCAAAAATTAACTCTCAGCGAAATATTTCTAGACGTAAAGATTGACTGAAGAAAAAAATAACGGAAAATATATAGTCTTACATAATCCGTCCGGATCGGCGTGATACAATTAATTTTGGTGAGTTTTATGCATGTCCATACATGCGGTATTAACGTTTAGTCAACCGAACAATTGCGGCTGTTTAACAAGCACGCATTGCGTTATTTCTTGTTCAGAAAGCTTGCCGATAAGTACAAACTGAGGTCTGCCGTATACTTTACATATATTTTTTAAAGGTTGGATGTATGAATGGTTGAATGGGGTGTTACGTCATTTTCAGCACATTTTATGTATATAATTATGACGATTGACAAGTAGTTTGGAAGCAGATCTCCCACGTTTTCCTGAGTAGAACCAGTGCTATACACCTCCCGTATTCGTAAAAATCGAAACTCGAAGTACTGGTGTATACCTCCCGCGTCCATCAAAATTGACACTTCCTCACTTACGGTTGTGGAAAATAACAGTGCTGGTGTATACCTCCCGCGTCCATCAAAACTGACTCTTCCTCACTTATGGTTGTAGAAGATAGACAGTACTTTTGCATACCTCTCGCGTCCGTAAACATCGACACTTCCTCACTTACGGTTGAGGAAAATAACAGTGCTGGTGTATACCTCCCGCGTCCATCAAAACTGACTCTTCCTCACTTATGGTTGTGGAAGATAGACAGTACTTTTGTATACCTCTCGCGTGCGTAAAAATCGACACTTCCTCACTTACGGTTATGGAAGGTAGACAGTACGGTGTATACCTCCCACAACCGTAAAAAATCGACACTTCCTCACTTACGGTAGTGGAAGGTAGACAGTACTGGTGTATACCTCCCGCGACCGTAAACATCTACACTTCCTCATTTACGGTTGTGGAAAGTAGCTGTACTAGTGTAAACCTCCCGCGTCCGTAAGAATCGACACTTCCTCACTTACGGTTGTATAAGGTATACTGCACAGGTATATACAAGTACCGTCCGCGTCCTTTAAAATGGACACTTCCTCAATTACGGTGGTGGAAGGTAGTATACCTCTCGCGTCCGTAAACATCGAAACTTCCTCAATTACGGTTGTGGAAGGTAGACAGTGCTGGTTTATACCTCCAACGTCCGTAAAAAATCGACACTTACGGTTGTGGAAGGTAGACTGTACTGGTGTATACCTCTCGCGTCCGTAAACATCGACACTTCCTCAATTACGGTTGTGGGAGGTAGACAATACTGGTGTATACCTCCCGCTTTCGTAAAAATCGACACTTCCTCACTTACGGTTGTGGAAGTTAACAGTGCTGGTTTATACCTCCAACGTCCGTAAAAATCGACACTACCTCACTTACGGTGGTGGAAGGTAGACAGTACTAGTGTATACCTCCCGCGTCCGTAAATATCGACAATTCCTCACTTACGGTGGTGGAAGGTAGACAGTGCTGGTTTATACCTCCCGCGTCCGTAAAAAGTCGACACTTCCTCACGTACAGTGGTGGAAGGTATACAGTTCTGGGTCCGTATTCATAAAGCTTCTTAGCAATATTTTAATTTAAGTCAAATTTTATTATTTTTTTAAACGCCTTTTTCTATCGGTTGAAGACGTTTCCTTAATATTGCTAATAAGGTTATGGCTAAATATACAGCTAATTATTTATCTTAAAATATATGTTTTTTATTGTTCCTGAGAGATAAATAAGGAGATTTAAATGTATGCAAAAATCTTATATTTTGACTGAAGTAATATTTTCCACTTAAATTGCTTAATGTTTATGAATACGGGCCCAGGTTCTAGACAGTTAAATAATCAATGCTCTATATATGGTTGGTACAGAATATAACTATGACAGCTAGGATAGCCACAGCTACTACTTTATGGAGAGAACTGTAACTAATGTTGTAATAACTTGTAGTTCAATCCATTTGCATATGTTTCTATGCATATTGTGATGTTGAATTAATGTTATGTAACCTATCTGCAATAAAATATTATTAAACTAAACAGCTACTAGTAGTTCGAAAGGAAACTACGCATTTGGTCTTTATTTAAATGTTTATGTTTGCAACAGAATACTGGACATTTATTATAACAATTGTTCGCTATAGTTTATAGTCAGACATGTTAAATAAAACATCACGTAAATGCAACTGATAGCGCTTCTGCGGTTTGAATTCCCAAAACAAAAATACGGGTGATTATGTTTGGGTTTTCCTGATGCGTTAAAAACCCTATCCAAGATTGCCTTTTGTCCCTTTATCGATAAATCTACATACCCGTCATGCCTTGCACGACACATACATATTTGATAATTAATTTCTCCCATAGCAGTATTCTAGACAATGGGTGGCTCTTTTAAGATCAATAAAACATTTGTTATTCGGATACATATTGAATGACTGCGATCACTCCATAGTTATGTAGCTCTGCATTATCTAAGCATATTGTTTATTAATTGATAATAACAATGAGGTTGGACGTTACCGTATCATTACAAACCGACCGTTTCCACCCAGCAGTCTCTTGTCAGTTACTCTGCAGCACATTCTGTCATAATTCACAATAAACTCACCTCTCCATCCATTAACCTGGACGTATGGCTCCCCATGTCTCTGTCAATATACCCACACTCATCCCTCGATACCTCTCCAATGTTAAAACACAATCATCACTCGCCAATTCTGTGACCATAAACCCACACTCATCCTCGCCACCTCTATGTCCATAAACCCACAATCATTGCTAGCCACTTCTCCGTCCATAAACCCATACTTATCTCTCGCCACCCCTGCCCGTATACCCACACTCAACCATTGCCACTTATCTGTCGATTAACACACATTCATCACTAGTACATAAACCCACACTCATCGCTTGCCACATCTTCTTCCATAAACGCACACTCTTCCCCGCCACCTCTACATTCATAAACCCAGACTCATCCCTCGCCACCTCTGTCCCCATAAATCTACACTCGTCCCTCGCCATCTATCTGCCCATCAACCCTAACTCATTGCTGTCCACATCTCCGTCCATAAACCCGCACACATATCTCGCCTCCTCTCCATCCAGAAACCCACACTATCCCTTCACCACCTCTCTGTCCATGAACCCACATTCATCCCCTGTCAACTTTCTGCCCAAAAATCAACACTCACCCCTTTCCTCCTATCCGTCCATAAACCCACACCCATCGCTCACCATCTTCCGTCAATAAACCCACACTCATTCTCCGCCATCTTTCCATTCATACACCTAAACTCATCCCTCGCTACCTCTCCGTGTATAAACCCGCTCTCAACCCTCGCCAAATCTCCGTCCATAAACCCACACTCATTCATCATATTGTGACGAATGCCTTCTGATACTAGTATTACATGCATCCGCGCAACATTGCAATCTACATTCAAACAATTCAAAATATCGTGAAATATTTAACCAATTTTCATCTGACATTTGGTAAAGGCATGTTAAATATTTATATTTTAATTACTTTTCCTATTATGTATCGTAACTATTGTGACCGTCTCCAACAACAAAGATCATTGTAGAATTGTGAGTATCATTGTATTTAATGAAAATTGCCTATTCCAGCAATGATTACATGTGTTCGTTTGCGCACACTGCTATCATGTATTATGCATGAGATATTGTATCAGCATATCGCAAACATTAAATAATTGCATAACGAAAGCTTGCAAAAAAAGTTCTTTGAAATATTCTCGACTAAATTCTCCCTCACCGAGATTGGGAGTTGTATTTAACAGGAGTATAATGTAGTTAACATTGAGTTCTCCCAAGTTCCAGTGTTTGATACATGTGTTCTATAACATAATGAATAATCATTGTCCCTTCCATCACACAATTATACATACTGAAAGGAAAAAGAAACGCACCAATGGTTACCCCTTTAAAGTTTCATTATCGACAGAATGCGCATTTGGCTCAAGCAGGTGAGCAAACTTAGGCTTTAAATGTTGCAGTCCCTTAACATTAAACACAATACTGAAATGGCTTGATCTTTTCAAGCGAAACTTCAACATTTATGAGTTTCATATAACAAAGTATACTTTGCGTAAAAGGTCTACTACATGACAGAGTTGTCCTTTCTGTAATTAGTTGTAGCTCCTTTTTGTACAAAACAGTTGAGATATATCTGTAATAATACGTAGAATTCGGTGTATATAACAGTGTAGATAGGCATTATTATACCCACGTTTTTGAAAAAAAACAGGGTATATTAAAATCACCTCCGTTTGTCCGTCCGTCCGTCAGTCTGTCCGTTACCGCATCTCCTCCTAAACCGCTGAACGGAATTCAACCAAACTTAGGGTATGACATCACCATATGATGACGGCGTGCAAGAGCACTATTATGTTTGACTCCGAGCCCAGGAGCCCTCAGGGGGGTCAAAAGGTCCAATAAACTAAAAATTCAATTACACTGTCATTTTTTCATATTTTTGCACATAACTTGATATATGTAATCGTCTATAAAAGATAAACAACATATCAAACGATTTTTATATTTCGCATACTCTGCCCTGGGGCCCAGGGTGGGTGGGGCGGGCGGGCTTTGGGGTCATTTTTTCATTTTGTTTTTGTTATTATGTCTCAAATGAAACATTATGATAATGGCTCTGCACCCAGGGTCCCTCAGGGGGTTCAAAAGGTCAAATTAACTAAAAATTCAATTACGCCGTCATTTTTTCATATTTTTGCACATAACTTGGTATATGTAATCGTCTATAAAAGATAAACAACATATCAAACGATTTTTTTATTTCGCAAACTCGAACGTCTGCCCTGGGGCCCGGGTGGGTGGGGCGGCGGGTGGGATTTGGGGTGATTCTTTTTTTTTTTTAAATTATCTCTCAAATTAAACATTATGATGATGGCTCTGCACCCGAGGTCCCTCAGAGGGTCAAAAGGTCAAATACACTAAAAATTCAAATACACTGTCATTTATCCATATTCTTGTACATAACTTGGTGTATGTAAACGTCTATAAAAGTTAAGCAACATATTAAATTCTGAAATATCTCTGTTTGAGATTACTAAAGCTTGTAAACTTGTAAGCAACTTAAGCTTGGAAAACTGTGCAGGACCTGACAAGGTTATAAATCAATTATTTTGTTATGGAATCGACAGTATTTTACCATATCTATTTAAACTATTTAATGCTGGTTTTAATTTAGGATATTTCCCCGCCAAATGGACTGATGGATACATTGTTCCACTACATAAAAATAATAGACTAACCAGATGGGCTGAAAACTATAATGTATATGTGGAAGCACAGTTGGGATTTAGGAGTCAAATGGGTACCGTTGACAATATTTTTATTCTGCATGGTATAATAAAGCATGTGATAAATGAGGGTAAGCGTCTATACACTGCATTCGTTGGTTTACTAAAGCCTTTGCCTATGTAGTAAGAGATATTCTGAAGTGTAAATTAATAAAAATAGGCATACAGGGGAACATGTTGGATGTTATCAAATCAATGTAAAATTATACAATGTGTATATATATATATAGGGAGGCAATATTTGAGAAAATGTATAGTATTCAAAATTCTGAGTACTACTACTATACATTCCGTAATAACTGGTCATTCCTTTTTGTAAATCATTGTACATTGTACCTCAACCTGTTCATACAGTAATATGTTAAAAACAAGTATTTCATTCGCAGGAAGCGTCCCGTTTGGGGTCAAATCTTAAATTGTTCTACAACCATACAAATCGTTCTTAGCTCTCAAAAACAAGTCAATAAAGTCATTTCAGACAGAAAAACAGGCCTTTTGAAAATACTAAAAATGCCTTTTATCACAAAATAAGTTAGGGATTATTTTGTTGGGAATTCATTTTGACTACATCAGGTGTGAATACCATAGTGAGTTACTTCCTTAATTGTGCGTGAATGTTAAAAGTCACTATTCTTGGAAAGCCTATAGTATAATGCATAAAAAATCTTACATTTTGACGAATCGGCTTAGTATCGATGAAAATATGGGCGTTTCAAAAATGAACAGAGAGGACGCCAGTGACAAAAACATGTAAACATTTTCACAGTTTTACCTTTCTTTAACTGTTACATAAAATGACATTTGGCATATATGAACTCGGTCTAATGGATAAAAAGCTTAAAACAGTCAATAAACATGAAGTGATCAAGACGTTTAGTTCCCAAAAGCGCTCTATACATGCAAAATATGATTATTTGCATTCCAAAATCTGACATACAAAGCAATTTGGTGCATTTGTGGCATCATACATTAACTTGGAGGCACTACATGCATATTGTACATAAACATCCCAATTACTCATAAATGCAAGTATGTTACTAGCTTTGTGATTAAAAGTTAAGTTTCCATGACTGGACAGAATACTTTGCCTACAATTCTCTCGGACGTTTTCTCGGAAAGTCCCATTTTAGGGAGTAGGGGAAGGATTTGGTGGTGTCACACCTATACAATTATACTTTTGCAAATTATAATGCTGAATTACCATTGCAAATACAAATATCTAGATTTTAACAACAAACAGGCCTAGTGTTACTGAAAAATGTCTTTCCAGGTCATCATTTAAAGACTTAAAAAATCTGAAACTCTAAATTACAGTATTCCGAGTCAACAAACATGCGAATAAAAGTCAAAACGCGTTTTAACAAAAAGATAGCTGGAGTTTAGAGTAATATACATTTTTGGGACTTTGTAATATTTTGGTGACGTTTACAGAGAGAGAGAGAGAGAGAGAGAGAGTTCTTCTACTTCTCGTATTACTTAAAAAATAAAACCACAACAAATTAAATATGTGAATAAATTTGTCGTTTTAATAAACTGAAATGAAACACTTAGTATTGGAAATTCGGTTTGTGTTAGTTAATTTTGTTGGTCATAATATTGTTTATTAGGTGTACCTTACGAGTAGCACTGGTAGCAGCCACAAATTAAAGTTAGAACTCCCCTAATATTATGACAATATCTACTTGTATGATTACACTATACCTATTACAGATATAAACACGGTAGGAATATGATGCATACATAATTTTGGAATGTAAATTTTGTCTTAAAACAACAGGAATGTCCATTTCGGTTATTTCACTCATTGTTTTCTCGTTTAGGGCAAAGCATTTTGTTAGAAATTGTGACCATACGCCGCTGGCTATGGAATGGCATGAAAATACATCATTAAAGGTTCCATGTTCACCGTCATATGCATACCATCTTCAGGATGGCTCAAATTCCTGTACACTTGACATTTTAGATATTGAGTTATGCTCAACCCTTGGATAGAGGTTGTGAACGGTAGCAAGCACTTTTCAATACTGTTCATGAACAGCCTCAATCAAACCAAGACTGCAATATTTTTTATATTTATCGTGTACGGCGATTTCCAAGTTCCCCTTTTATACTCTTTTTTTGGACGAACTATACAGCGGACACTGTTATGTCGACAGACAGACGGACGGACGGACGGACGGACGGAAGGGTTTACAAACTATGCTTTGTGTGACTTTAAACTTTGATCAGATTCGACTGTGTGTCTTTTTAGTGCGACATTTTTCAAGCCTAAAACATGTAGTCCCACAACAAAAACGTTTGACAAAGACTGATCAGACATAAAAGTGTCCAACACGGTAGTCCTCGTAAGAACGGATGGAAGGAAGGACATGAATAAGGTTTGAATATATCGGTTTAATGAGTTTTTTCCTTCTTTAACTTTTAACTCACAATTGCAATTTTTTAAAAGCTTTTAGTTGAACTAAGAAGTAGCATCTAAGCCTATAAAAAGCAGCTTCTAACTCGGACAGCCTGAATTCAGTATACGCCACCCATTACTATCCCGCCAAACACACCCAACTGCCCACTAAACATCGTTTTGCGGGAGTATAAATACATATATATATATATTTATATGTTGTATGATCAGAGCTATTATGTTAAAGACATTTTCTATATTTTGTTTTGCATAACAGATTTTCTTTAAATTGTTTGTACAGTAAGTCTGTTATATATATAGACAGAAAATGCAAAAATAATGGTCGGTCACCATAATTGTTAAAATTTTAAAAAATGATTTGTAATGCCACCATCATGTCAGTCTGTCCAAAAAGTTGAACAAGTCCATGAAATAGCTAAATAAGACATTTTTGAAGTCTAATCATTTATTCATTTGTCACAATTCTGCTAAAATTGTATTAAAGTAAAGAACATTTAATTATAATAACATTTAAAGTGCATCTTTATGCAAAACCTATATTTTTTTACAAAATCTATTGAGACCATTGCTCACAATTTATGCATAACGATACAATTTCCATTTTTTTTGTATGTGCTTAGAAAGTTTAAACAAATTATATTATTTGGAACCAATAATAGAATTTGTTTAAACTTTCTAAGCGCATAGTTTAACGTATATAAAAACAAAATATGCAATAAAAATGTTAGGTCCCCATGCTTGTTTAGAATTATGTTTTTTCAAACCCTACCCCTATGCTAAAAGGCCAAGTTTTGTATGAAATTATATAGAAATGGTATATTTTCATTTTTTGTTATGTTTCAAATAACAAAAAATTTTCAAACTTCCTAGGCACTTATTTGAACATATAGTAAGACAATATATGCAATTAAAATTATAGGTCACCATGCAAATTGAGATTTAATATTGGTTTTTGGAACCCTACCATTATGCTTATTTTATTTTATTTTTTTGAATTTTTACAAAATGTTATATTTTTCCTATTTTATGTATTTTATGTATTTTTCGAATAATAGGCATTTATATAAATAAAGGCAATAAATACAACTAGACATCAAGAGCAACATCCCTGTAATGTTTTAGGAAAATCCATCCAATAGTTTTAGAAGAGAATTCGCCCAAAATTCTGCGCATGAAAATCTACAGAAAATGCTTTTAAATAAGGACCAGTAAGAAATAGCACTACTGATTTGTAATTGGGGCGACTTTTACAGTCGCGACACAGCACTAAACAAACGCTACTGTGAATTTAAATAAATACTGAATAGAGAAAAGCAACGGGATTTTAATTTGACTTTCATGGAAAACAGACAGATTGGTGTTTTCCTACCTCGTGTTTCCGTTGTGTCATTATTTATTCCCCTGAGAGTAATACCGATAACATCTCATTGAAAGACTTCTGAATTTCGCAGGTAAACAATTTAAATATTGATGGAACACGATACATACAAAAAGATAGTGCAGTCTCGGTTTGACTGTTTATGAAAGGTTGTGAAACGTGCTTGCGTGCTTATTAAAAATTCAATAGTACATAAATTCGAGCCATCCCGAAATTGATATGCATATGCCGGTGAACATGAGACCTTCATTTCAGGGCTAGCGGCGTATAGTCCAAGTTTCTGACAAAACGCTTCGCCCTAAACTAGAAAACAATGGGCGAAATAAACAAAATGAAATTTAGTTGGGAGCAGAGGTAATGAAGCCTGCTTGCGTATCACAGGTAACTATCAAAATACTAAATTAAAGAGCAGGCAACACATCCAAAGGGTGATTAAGGTCTCACTATGCACTTAGCTCCCTTGCATGTGACTGTAGGATGATTCTTACACCATAAAAAGTAGGGGTGTGTTCTTCGGTTTGAGATATTTTAATAATTGACCATGGATATTTTCTTTTCTTGTTGCAGGTGAGAAAACAATATTGTGAGATTGGATGAACAGCGATTAGACGACACTGACAGCAAAATGTGACACATTTGTGGGTGCTCAAAATGCGTATGAATTTAGGTGCAAACTGTTTAGTGAAAGCCGAAAAGAGTACCTTGACTGCCACCACTCACATTAAAAAAAAAAAACTGGGTTATGTACTAGATTTTGTGGATTTTTATGAGCAGCAGTATCTGTATTTTCCCAAAAAAATACTTTTAGACTGTAAATGCTTGATTCAGAATGGAAAATTGGACTTTACTGCCTATGGCCAACACAGTAAAATCGAAGTGTGTTGTGAGACCTTAAACAATATTAAAAACCTTTAAAGGCTGAAACAGTGGAACCACCTATTCAAAATTCAAGTAAGAAAACAAAAGTATTTGAGATTGTACCACCGATATCTATAAATATAGTGCTCAGCGATCTCCGAAGATCGGAATTAATAATAGTTCCGACTGCAAGCACGGGGAGACGTTTTACGCTACTGTGATATATAAAAAGTATGAAAAGAGAAATTTGGAAATCGTCGAACAGAATAAATACAAAAAATATTGCAGTCTCGGTTTGATTGAGAATGTTCATGAACGGTAGTGAAACGTGCTTGCTATCGTTCACGCCCTCTAGTACAGGGTTGAGCAGAACTCAGTATTCAATAAGTCCATTCACTACTCAACTTTTATAATCGGTCACCCAGGATTTTTGAAAAGAACACGAATACTTAAAACTGGAAATCACCGAAACACATACCAAAATTGTATTAAGTTTATCAACAAGGTTTTAGTCCAATCAAGGCAGATTAAGTTTTATAAATCGCTAGCGATATTTGTTAAACGATGCCAGTTAAAATTTCAATTGAAAATATGAATTATTAAAAAATATATAATTCTTTGAAAAGTAACCGATTATAAAAGTTGAGATGTGTAATACAGAAATTTAAGTCATCCCGAACAATCGTGTGGGCTTTTTCTCGAATAGTAACCATCATTACAATTTCAAACGCAATCAATGTGTTTTCATTAATGATCCTTATTTAAAATAATTACCAGACCGAAAATGAAACCAAAATTATTGTAACTTCATTTCTTGTGATTTAATAAGCATACGACTTTGCATGTATTAATCCAGCAATACATTTAGATAAGTAACATAGTATTGTCGGATTGTGCATGGGAACAACATTGTACAGTTTTGAGTGCTTTTTTAGCGTTCTCCATATTTTTGTATATATATTGCACTGACATATACTAATTAAGCTAGTACTAATGTTACACAATTTGTTAATGCAATTATAGAAATTGTTTTTCTATAATAAATGCACTGATATAGGAAACAATTTAAACAATATAGAACAATGACATCTGAGTTTATTGGATTTTCTTTATTCAACGCATGAATAGACTCAATAAACCCGAGTCTGCCACTTTTCTCTTGTTTGTGTTTGTGGCTTCCGATGGATCCCCTTTTCAGTATTTATTGACAATCCCACTAGCGTTTGTTTAGTGCTGTGTGGCGGCCTTTAAAAGTCACCATGACTACAACTCAACGATGTTCCAACGATGTCCCAATGTTGTTGGCAACCGTCGTGACATCGTTGGAGCTGCTTGACAATACTACGTTGGGCCAAAGTTGTCAACCAACGTTAGAAAGATAGCTGGGAAAGCAAGTACTTGTGAAAAATGACTCAAAATACACGAAAACATGATAGAGAGCCCCAATATCGGACAGATGTATGAATATGCATTATGTTTGTACCCTATCAAGGGAGCATATGCACTCAAGTGGTCCAACATTTGGCCAACACCGCCAACCTATCAATCATCTTCACACGTTGGCCCAACATACGCATGCTATCTGGTGTTATTTAGGAGTGGGTTATTTCTATAAGATTGTCGTATGTTCCAAGTTGACTTGTACCAACCACTGCGTTCTTTAAGACTGGGTTGACTTGTTATTTTTATAAGATCGTCGTATGTTTCTTGGTTGATTTGTAACAACCATTGTGTTATTTATGACTGGGTGATTTTGTAAACCCTGATCAGCCTGCGAGTTACAATGGACTATTATAGTCGTGCTTAGCGGGTTTAGGGCTAAATGGAATGTACACTTTTCAAAAACTCGTATGAAACTCATCAACATATGTTTAACAGATTCATCACATAAAATTAAAAATAAATAACCAATCTGATAATTGGATAACATTCAGTCACCGCTCTGAAGAACGTGATTACAATTTAAGCAAATTGTGAATAAACAAATAAGAAATAAATGAATAAATGCGTGAGTGAGTGAGTGAGTGAGTGAGTGAGTGAGTGAGTGAGTGGGTGGGTGGGTGGGTGGGAGGGTGGGTGGGTGGATGGGTGGGTGGGTGGGTGGGTGGGTGGGTGAGTGAGTGAGTGAGTGAGTGAGTGAGTGAGTGAGTGAGTGAGTGAGTGAGTGAGTGAGTGAGTGAGTGAGTGAGTGAGTGAGTGAGTGAGTGAGTGAGTGAGTGAGTGAGTGAGTGAGTGAGTGAGTGAGTGAGTGAGTGAGTGAGTGAGTGAGTGAGTGAGTGAGTGAGTGAGTGAGTGAGTGAGTGAGTGAGTGAGTGAGTGAGTGAGTGAGTGAGTGAGTGAGTGAGTGAGTGAGTGAGTGAGTGAGTGAGTGAGTGAGTGAGTGAGTGAGTGAGTGAGTGAGTGAGTGAGTGGGTTTGGGTGGGTGGGTTGGTGTGTGTATGTGTGTGTGTGTGTGTGTGTGCGTGTGCGATTCTAAGGATTATAGGTACTTTGGAGTGTGAATTTGATCTAGATTTAATATGTAGAGATGTTTATAGTGTTGAATCTTGTCGTTTTTCTTGCTTGCTGTGTTGCCTCGCATCCGATCTGTGTAGTTGTCGCTGGGACGGTGAGTGTTGTCGGCTGGTTTTGTGGATCATACATCCACTATGTGCTGTGCCCTTGTGTGTTCCATAATACTGATCCGAGGGTCCTGTTGTCGGGGGGTGGAGGGGGCACCCCTCGTCTTTAACCTGCGTCCCCGGCGTGCCTAACGTTTGCGTAGGCACGCAGGTTGCTGACTCTCTAGCTCCGTTTACAGCGCTAGTCTTCCCCAGTTCAGATCCGTTCAGTTTATGAGTCGCCGACCACACATTGCGTATATACAAAGCCTAGATATGCCGCACCAAACATATATATTGGCCTTTTGAGCGGACCGTAGCACCCCTGTCACCCATGCAGGCTGTCGACGCTCATCTAACAGCATATCGTCCATGGCTGTTCCTGGCGCTGTTCCTGGCGCTGTTCCACGGCGGGCGGAACTAGAGAGACGACACCGATCTTGGTCCACAACACTAAAAGGGTGAAAAGGCCAACAGTGCTGTGGTTCCTTCCCCCCGATGTGCACGGGTCTGTGTTCACAGGGAAGAGTTCAATCATATGCCGGCGATGTGTATTTGTAGGGTTCGGTGGATGTGTACGAGGAAGGAGTTGGAGGGGAAAGATGATTCTACAGGATAACATTAAATTAGCGAATACAAGATGACAGTAGTTAATATTATTTCACAATAACATAACAAAAAAGTTCGCATAACAGAAATAACCCTTGCCCTATAAAGTGCTCTCATGATAGATCCCGGTACACGGGACCTCCCGGTTTATGTACCCATACGACGGATGAGTCTAGGGAAAAGAATCATACTAAAAAAACACAACCAACTCAGTGGCGCCGGGAAGGTTTGAACTAGCTTCATCCGGATTTCAAATTCAACCCCTATATACTGGGCCGCTCTTATAAGTTATTCTATTTGATCTGATTATCTACTCTCTGTGTATCTTGACTGTGAGGAAAGCCTATTATTTATTTCTGGATCTCTTTCTCTTATGAACCTCGGCGGTGGCTTATTGGTGAAACGTCTGCCTCGCGGGAGGTCGTGGGTTTACACAATACTCCTGATAGCGCCCTTACTTGACGTTTAGCATATAAAGGGCAATCCCAGGGCTGGTCGTCCGGTGTCAGTATAATGTGACTGGGTGGTACATCATGTGTCTACGGCGTGGTATTCCAGTGAGGCAGCACTATAAAGTTGGACATTCTATTGTTGAAAGCGACCTTTAACCCCAATCATATATACACATATACTTTCTCTCATGACAACATTTTAGTGTTCGTTGAATAAGTAGCGAGTAAAAAAAAACTGAAAAAAGGGTGTTGATAGAGGATAATATATATATACATGTATATCGAGACATTGTTAAACCTGTATAACATGATGTCGATAGTTTTCTTAAATTTGCTAAGATTTGAATATATTTGAATAAATGTAATTATGCCAGATTGAAAAACAATGATTCATGATAACCTTGGAATAAAGTAACGAGAATACATGGTTACATTACTTAAAGGGTTAATTACGAATAAATTGTTTTAAGTGTGATTAGGGCCAGGGGCATAGCTAAATGTACGCCGAGTGCGCAGCTGCGTACATATTGCCGGGCAGCAAAAATAAGAAAATTCAAACTACGCCATCAAAGCAGCTCTCCCCAACCTGCCGCTCCACCCCCATAACACACAGGCATCAAATGTTTCTCTGTTACGTTTTTTAAAACTGTTCTAGCTACGCCCCTGAGCGCTATATAATCCCACCATGATAACGGAACATCATGAGCAATCAATGTGTTTTAACACGCTATGCCAATCTCATTTTCAAAAACAGTTTGGACGTTTCATGTATTATGTCTCGTATTTTCAGTCACACCGGTACAGAAGTTTGATCAAAAAGCCCGTACATATGCTCACAATTTAGCACAAACTAACCTAATGAAAAGCGGTAGTCAAATGTCGCTGAAACTCGCTACACCCGTAGCAAAATAAATGTGAAAAATCGGTTTTCGTATGCTATTTTGAGGCTTACAAATTCGTGTCTCTTCTGCGACAAGGACTATCAAACCTGACTTCTATGGCGATGTGATTTATAAACTTCGTAAGATTCTTGGTCATGATCACTTTCATACTATCTTTGTTAAACTTGTTAAAAAGTTTATCAAAAGAGGTTATGACCCTATCATTTTGCAACGTACTGCATGCTTGGTGGTGGACCCTTTTACAGTTCGCCACTATGCTTTCTCTTTAATTGTACGATGACCGGACAGGATGTGGACCCTATGATGACGCCTACCTAAAGCCCATTGGGACGGTGGCGTTTGATGTTTGTCCATGATCTTTATTGTCGTGCCCTTAATGGTATATTCTCTTGTTGCTCTGGCTTCTGCCAAGTTATTGAGTACCTTCATTGTCGATTTCTATGGTATTGTTCTTTTTATATTATATTTACACGAGCATGTTTGTGTTTTACTTGTATTGCCTATTGATGCTGCCTTGTTGGTTGGAGATTAGATCATGGCGGGAATTTCTTTATTTACACTGTTCTTTTTTAATGGGATGATAGTAGGGTAAGTGTGAGGTTTGGGGCACCCTAGAACCGGTTTAAACCCACAGTGGCCTTTGTTGCCACTGACCGTTCCAAGGCGGTAGCCCTATTGTCAACCCTTTTGTGTTTGTGATGTAGTTTGCAATTTTTATTACTTTTGCCTTCTCGTTTGTCTGTTTGCGTGTTTGATTTTTAGTTTTGTGTTTTGTGGTTGACTGTCGTCATTGAATGCTGCTTTCCCTGTCCGATATTTTTTATCTTTCTTTGTAGCTCGACTAGCACGGTAACAAAGAGTTAAAACGTTCAATTTTGAATCTCTTCCTAACTGCAAATGAATTGCTGAACTTTTTTTGAGTGATGGTTGAAGAGGCAAATATTCTTTAGAATGTAACTTCCAAGTGAGCAATCCCATACAGACCAAGTACACAAATGATTGTAAGCGTTGTTTTTTTATGTTTTCAAGATATGATCTATACACAATATTCCTATTTTATTTCGGCTGCTTGCAGCTTTGCAATGTTGCATTAATTAGCCCGTTTTAATAAACAAAATATGGACATGTACCGATAAAGAATATTTGAATGTCGCCGCCATATTTGCTCAAATTATCGGTTTCCGTCGTACAGGCTCCCATAGCCTGTTATATCTATATCGTTTATGCTATTAAATTCAGCAATACAAAGCTGACTATTGGTATACCTTTTTTAAATCATAGAATTCATTTTCTAAGGATATTCATCATTTCCGTCGACACTGAAAAAAAATGCCTGTGGCAATAGTTGTTATACATCAGGTTCGATCTTGTTTTGATCTTGTTTCATTTCAGTATTCAAAATTCCGTTGCAAACCAACCGGGACATAATGTGCAACATTACACCTTTCAATAAATGCAATAACTTTATATCACCTTATAGCCTGCATTATGTATTATTTATAATAACTGTTGAAAACTGATATCAGTAAAACGTGTAACGTTTACATTTAAATACAATATTACAAATGGGCAAACACAAGGATTTTCGATTAATTTCATTTGAATGGGACATCTTGATATGTATAGCTTGCGCTCATAAATAATTGTCATTAATATGCTTGCACTGATAGTTTATATGATATTTACATGTTTCAATATTCTTTAGAGAAAATGCTTATTTGTTCCAAAAGGTATGATATTTGAAAATGTATATTGTTTAACTGCTTCTGTCATGATAGCTCTCGTACATTTGCTATCAGAAATTTCTGTTATCAGAACTTATTGTACTATACAAAATGCACTAAATATCTATAAAAGTATTAGCCTCGGTCAGTCGGCCTGCTTCTGCTTTCTTCGCTACGCTATGATTTTCAGAACCAATGCCTGGGGAAAAACGGAAGTCTGAAATCGATCCGATTTTTGAGAGACTTCGATAGACTCTATGAGGCTTTCATCAAACGCATTTTCAAGTAAATTAAACTTCTTACATTTCACACACGTATTGGTCAAAATCAAATATAGAATCGGGGATAGGACTTTCTCCGACTGTTACTTGTTTATGACACGTGAGTTAAACATTTATTTTTTATATGTACCGAATTTCGTCAGTGTGACCATTGTATGGACTTAACATGGTATGCTAGCACAACTGCATCGATGAGATATAAATGTATATCAGACAAATAGTTGGTATCTCAACTTCTTTTAGCAAGATATAGACGAAGCTTTATCAGTGTGTTCTTCTTATGCATTGGACACGGACCGCGTATATTTGGCCACTATGACCTACTGGAATGCCAAGTGCAATTGTGTGCAAATAATATACTATATCTCATGTCTGAATGTTGTATATGCCTGCCAGTGGTATAATATACAGATTATAGTTATTATTTTTCTATTACATGTGCCATTCTAGTTAAAATTCTAAATATGTTCAGTCTTCCTGCATGAATTTAACAAACTTTGGTCTCACAATGCATGACATAATGATTAATGATGAAAACATTAATTATGATCTCCTGGCAATGAATCAGATCCTTAAATAAACATTAACCCATTATCTAAATGACTCTGTGGAAACGCAAACTACATTTGTTGATTTATTTTCATAAAATATTCAGTTAGCAAAGCCAGCGGATGTATAGCTCTTTTGTTCAGGTTGTTTGTACAAAATACATAATTAGCTCGATTACTGGACGCATATGAGAGTTTATTAAATCACCCAGGTATCTGCGTCGGCATCCTAATCCACTTCGTGTTTTGCATGTAAGGTTTGTTGGTATATCTATATTACTTACATTTCTAATCCTAGCTTAACCAACTGTTGGTCAAATATTCCCTTGGATCCCACAGAAACAAAGCAAGTATATTCCGTAAATTATTTAATTCCCCATTTTGCATCGAATTAAGCGTGTAAGCTTTGTTTTCAGGTATATCTTTTACATTTCTTATCCAAGCTTAACTAGATCTGGGCATGGCTTTCTTTCTTATTGTATTATCGAAAGGGTTGCGTAGGTAATTGTGCCATCTATAAATCATACCCTAGGGAACCCAATTTGTGACAGCCCGTTAGATGTGAATCAAAGACAGATAAAGGTTTGCATGTATGCAGTTGTATATTTATATACTTTTAAATTACTTTTCATAACCAAATGTTGGCATGTGACTCCTTATGGCATTATCTCGATCTGTCAAAAGTAAGTTAGGCTCAACTGAATCATGAGCTCTATGGCTCAACTACACATAGTTTATGAATAACTAATAATTTTGATATATTTAAATACCCAAGATGGTTTCAGTCACACTCATTTTCGTAGTTCAACCATATTTGAGCATATGTTCCTCTAACCAAATGTAACCTCCTTACACTCGCACCAAACCAAATTTAAATATATATTTGTCTGTGTTCTTTCTTTTATTCTTACACTAGATGTGCATAATGATCGACTCAGATACCATCATAAAATCCCGGCTACCATCAACCAAATTATTGAGAGAGAAAAGTTCTCCTAAAAGATTACATCAACACACACACACACACACACACACACACACGCGCGCCTCCATCGAAACAAAATATAAAAACAAACATTCATGTGGAAACGGGTGTGTTGCCTAAGACAGGTGCCTTTGTGAATTGCTGTTGTTGTTTTTTCCACTAGAATATCAATATTCATCCAATGTTGTTTTTGATGTGCGGGTTTGTAGGACATTGGATGACCATATTTGTAAATGTACGAGGGATTTCCGAAAAGTTCGTCGACACTTCAAAATTTATTTATTTTCTAATATATCAAACTAATTACTACTCAGTGTTGATAAACAACATTTTATGTTACCAAAATTCAATTGATAATAAAATATAAAATACTGTCACATAGCAATAACTGCCATGGCAACTACTGTCATGGGTATCCGGCTCAGGTCCAATATGTTCGATTTAAAGCAAAATATATTTTCTAAAATCGTTGAAGTGTTAATGTCGTTTACAATTGTCATGGCGATATTCACACAAACATACATGAACACTCGTCCCACAATTTAATTGAAGAAAAAACGATGAACGTCTGTGACTGGTTTTTTTATTGTGGAACAAACATATATAGTATTGTTATCATTACACAAAAGCAGTTAGTGTAAATAAAGGAATTCCCTCTACCAAATACGCGATGTTAATCTAACACAATAATTATCATTGATGAATATAAAAACTACAACAGAAAAACAGAAGCCACCCCAACTAGGTAATAAACCTTCTAGAGTTGTGTACAGGATTGAAAACAAACATCTAATATTACTTGGGAGCAGAGGTTATGAAGCTTGCACAGACTAAATTAAAAGGCATATCAAAAGAATCAATACCTAGAAATCTGCAAAGCAAGTACTCAGTGACTTGGCAAACGAAAATCTTTTCTAATAAGTATATGAGTGATTTACAAACTGTTTGGCAAGTCTACATATTGTAATTGTCTAAATTGTCGTTAATGAAAACACCCGTTAGTATAGTTACTGACAAAAAATCTAGTTTCTCTAGCAAATGTATTTTGAGTAAGAGCAACCAGCTTGTCATTGATATGATTGTTTATATTAAGTACTTATATATGAAAACTTGACGTTTATTTAATGTGGTATAGCTAATAGGCCGCTAGGGGTTTAAACTAAGTTATTGTAAGAACCGAACCTCACATCCGAATTCAAAGGGACAGTGTAAATAAGGGAACCCCCGCCAGGCTATATCCTCTGACAAACTAGGCAGCATTAAAAGGCAATATATGTTAACAATGAAGATGGTCATAGGACTATAGAAAAGCTAGAAAGCCACATAATAAGTCTCAATGACTTGACAGAATCTTGAGCGACACGATAGTACACCTTAAGACAAGACAAGATTTAAGACAAACATTAAACTTTAACTTTCTCTCGTAGGATTTAGGTAGTCGTCAGTGTAGGGTCCACAATATGTCGGGTTATCGTAAAACGAAAGAGAAACCTTCGGATTTAAAATCAAATGGCTACCAGTCGACATATAGCTATTTTACATTTGTGTTGACGGAATTACTGTGTACACATACGTTATTATGTCATTCCATATCTAAATCGTGAAAAGTCGAACGGATATATCAAATATATAATATTATCTATACATTACATAGTTGACGATATACATTCTTCTAAAAGAATGACATAAGAAACGTCTCTGCCTTGAAATCCCTTCTGTACCATGAAGACTAGTATGTGCAATCCGTTCGTCTGCTTAAGATTAAAACAACATTAAATGATACACGTTTGAATTCACACAATTTACATCGTTTTACTGTGATCGTTAAATTAATTACTAAATAATGCACGTGTTTTGAATGAGAAACATCTAGCTATGCCAATATAATACAAATGTCGATAATTGTTAATTGTTAATAATATGTTTTTCTATTGTGCGTCGTTATTTTGACATGCAGTCAAAAGAATAAATAAAAGGTTTCAATTGTATTCCAAACGACTGTGTTTTATTGCTGGAGCGTGAGCTTCAGATCTGCAACATCTGGTATCTCAGTAAATAGCATTAAATAAACACTCGCAACAACAAGGATTCGCTGTACTGCCATGTGCTTAAAACCTGAATGAAATTAGGATCAGAACAATGACTAAGTATATAAAAGCAAGGACGCACTGAACGGACATGTACTTAACACGTGGATGATTCTGGAATCAATGCAACTGTTAATATAACACATCTACTCAATAAATCGACCTGTGCATAAACCATAGATACGTATATCTCTATATCTCGTATATCTTCTGTCAAAAACAAGACCTAGCATCATATCGCCACACACACAAACTGACTGCACTGGCAAGTACCTAGAACATATGTCTTGTATCAAAGTAAGGCCTAAGTATTCAACATCCTCAACGAGGACGAACTGTACTGTCAAGTCTCTAAACCCTGGGTTATAATGGTATCTAAGTAAATACTAGACATGTAATCTACGCAGCAAGTAATAACCTTTGAGAAACTTGGTCAAATATTGTTCTATATAAACGTTAAAGATTGTTCAACAACAAATACATTAAAACAGCGATAGAGCTTCTTCATCTTGCAAAACGCGAATAAATACGTAAAACAAGATGGTCGTGACTGCCAGTATGTAAAACCGTCGGATGGGAAGGGTATAATTAAAAAAAATAGGCCAACCTTGTTTTTTTATCAGCTATAGGGTGCGTGATAGGAGTTGCACCTTATATTACCTCTCATGAACAGACTCAATAAAACAGTCTGCAACTGATAGGTGATCCCCCGGAAGCAACAAATACAAACAAGAGAGAAAAGTAGCAGAGTTTTTATTTTTTAGTCTTTTCATGAGAAGTAATATAAGATGTAACACCTTTCACATTCCCTAGCACCAGTTTAAGTGGTATTCTACTTTAAAGATTGAGTTTGATGATCCAAAAGGACCGGTAAGAAATGTCACTACTGATTTGCAATATGGCGACATTTTACAGGCACCACACCGCACGAAACAAACGCTAGTGTAAATGCCAAGAAATACAGAAGTCTTGTTTCTAACAACCACAGCTGTCTTTCCACCCAGAAAAATTAAAAATGTGTCAAGACTGATAATAAATACCGAAAAGGTGATCCATTGGAAGCAACAAACAAGAGAGAAAAGTAGCAGACTCGGTTTTATTGAGTATGCTCATGAGAATTTATATAAAATGTAAAACTCTCACATCCCCTATCACTGGATTAAGCGGTATTCTACTTTTTCAAATCAGAAAGATTGGGCTTGATGATTCCAAAGGACTGGTATCCTACTTATTTGAAATATTGGTGCTTTTTACAGGCATCACACCGCACGAAACAAATGCTAGTGTGAATGCCAATAAAGACTGAAAAGTCTTCTTTCGAACAAACACAGCTGTCTTCCCACTAAGGACAACTAAACATATGTCAAAATTGATAAAGCAAGTACAGTTAAACCTGTTTCGCCACAAATACTTCTTGTTTCTTACAACCACAGCTGTCTTTCCACACAGAAAAAATAAACATGTGTCAAGATTGATGTCCTGTTATTCATTCTGATCTTTGGAGATCTTTGGGCCCGATATTTATATACAGATATTAGTGAGTGGTACATTCCTTAATACTTTTGTTTAATTACTTTAATTACGAATAGGTGATTGTACTACTCCAGCCTTTAAAGGTTCTGAGTATTGTTTAATCACACTTAAAAAAGGTTGACTGCTTTTTAATTTAGTATTTCGACTGTTACTTGTGATCTGTATGATTCATAACCTCTGCTCTCAAATAAAATCCATTTGGTTTATTTCGCCCATTTGTTTCTAGTTTAGGGCAAAGTATTTCTTTAGAAACTGGGACCATACGCCGCTGGCCATGGAATGATATGAAAATACCTCATTTATGTTCACCACCATGTGCAGGCAATCTTCGGGATGGCTCAAATGGCAGTATTGTTGATATTTTAAATATTGAGTTCTGCTCAACCCTGGTCTAGAGGGCGTGAATTGTTACAATCATATTTCACTACCGTTCACGAACCGAGACAGCAGTATCTTATGTATTTATCGTTTTTGTCGATTTCCAAATATCTCATTCAATACTCTTTTTACCTTCATTAATATTGCAAAAGCTCTGGAGTATGAGTTCAGCTATTCGAGACGCCATTGATAATTTTGTGAAAAGAATTTTAAATGATCAGTTGATGCGTCAATATTTAAAGGGACTGAAGGCGGAACGGAATTTTGTCATTTTGTCAATAACATCCTCATAATGTGCGTCCGTTGCATAATAAATGTGCATATACATTAAACAATGCCTCTTGTAACCATTGATTTATATGGAAATGTTTGATCTGGAACACTTTGGCTGTTTTTTGTTGGATAATCCATTTATATAAAGTTTTACATAATTTAAATTAGTAGACAGACAGAAATGAACTTCGATAACAAAACAATAATTTATAAAAACCCTTAAGCATCACATAATTAATATTATTGATATTATAGTATACAATATAAATCAACTGAGTCGTCTAGTTTTCCAAACCTTACTATTGCATTAATCAAATAATTAAATCAACACTTAAACACAATATGTGTTTTATTTGTAGATAAATTAACACTTATTTTCAACATCCGCATCGTCTCCAATCCCTTTAAGCTAATTTGCTATTATTCAAACTAAATAATTTATGAGCTATTTCGATTGTCAGGAGAGAAAACATCAGGGGTGTAACGGATGTATAACAGTCAGGGGTGTAACGGATTTCAGTTCCTTACTAAATAACTTAAATTATGTTAAGTTATGTTATACCCTAAAACATACATGCCTATGGCCATGGGTGAAATATGGTGAACTTTTCAGAAATAACTAATTTATTTTGTACTGATTTCAGTTATTTGTTAAATAACTTCAACAAGTTATGTTTACCACAAAAAATACATGCCTATGGCCACACATGAATATGGTAAACTTTTCAAAAAATAACTAAGTTATTTTGCTACTGACTCCATATTATTATGTTACTCATTTAGTGCGTAACTAATATTAGTTAGACCCCTTGGTAATGAATAACCTTTTAAGAAATTATAATGATACCTTTTCTTGCTCATCATATTATAAATCACATACATGATTAACATGTTTTATTGTTATTTTTGTGTTATTTTCTTTTTCAGATTTATAAAGTTTATTTATCTGTTTCCCTTGGCCGCGTCCGTCGGATGGGGACGTAAACCGGGTGGTCCCGTGTATACGTCTATCCTCCGAGCACGTTACAAACATATGAATCTATTCGATAATAAGTGTAGGGCACGGTTCCCGGATTCCTATGTATCATTCCCCTCTCTCTGGGGCGGCTCTAAATAACTGTGTTGATGAGCCGTTAAACAGCATTCAATTATTAATCCAGTACCATTTTGAATTTCAGTGTTGCGTTTTCATTTTTGCTTCTTATTCTACCATGGGCTTAATATATTATTGGTGCCATGCAATATAATCAACAGTTTGTAATGTGAAAACAAATACCGTTTGCTTTATACTATTCTTATAATAAATATTATTGATTGAACAAATGCAAGTTATGTAGAAAAACTGACGGGACCCCACAGTATTTTAAAAATCAATATTGCCGTGACTGTGTGCCAATTAAAATATAAGTGTGGTTACTAAGGTTTGAACATTTATGTTGATTTTCAAGTCTGCCTTTTCTTACAGAAACCATATATTCAAAGAAGAAAAAGGAATGTATTGAGGAATGGTCTTCGCTACGAGATGCATTATTTGATGTGTACGTTCAGTCTCATGAACCACCAACAGCATGTACATTGTGCCGGAGTAGTGACATACAGTTGTACATATGTTTGGATTGCTGTTCTTGGGAGGTTCTGTGTCTAAGCTGCTTGGAATCAAGACACCAGTATCCCCTTCTGCACATGTTTGAAACTTGGCTGGTATGCATTACTATTTTCTTCTACATGGACTTATCTGAGTTAGGTCAAATAAGCAATTGTCAAATTACCATTGACAGATGCAGCAACGTCCTTTGGCCATAATTTTTTTTAACGACTTCTTCATTAAATTTAAAACTGATAATGATGATATTACATCTGTGAAAGATATTACAAACACTTTAGCAGAAAGTTTTTCTAAAAACTATTCATCTGAAAATTGTCAACCAAATATTCTAAAAAATAAGAAACTAAAAGAACAGAAGAAGCTGAATTTCAAGTCTAAAAATTTGGAAAAATACAATTAACCTTTCACTCTCAAAGTACTTCGAGAATCCCTTAAAAAGGCCAATGATACATCTGCTGGTCCTGATGATATCCATTATCAATTATTAAAACAATTACCTGAAACCTGTCTCTCTACACTTCTTGATATATTTAATAAGGTTTAGGTGACCGGAAACTTCCCCGATTCTTGGCGGGAAGCAATCGTTATTCCAGTCTCCAGACCTGGAAAGGATCATGCGGACCCAATAAATTATCGCCCTATTGATTTAACGAGTTGTATATGTAAAACCATGGAACGAATGATTAATGAGATACTCGTTTGGTACCTGGAATCCAACAAGCTGATAACAAAGTATCAACGTGGATTCCGGCGCCAACGAGGCACAACAGACAATCTCATTCGATTTGAATCATTTATTAGGGAAGCTTTCGTAAAGAACGAAAATCTAGTCGCTGTATTTTTTGACTTGGAGAAAGATTATGATACTGCATGGAAGTACGGTATCATCAATGATCTTTATGACCTTGGTCTTAGAGGCCGATTACCAATTTTTATAGAGAAGTTCTTGGAGGACAGACAGTTTTGTGTCCGAATGGGTTCAACCCTCTCTGACATTCATGAAAAGGAGATGGGTGTGCCTCAGGTCAGCCTACACTCTGTCACCCTTTTTAATATAAAAATTAACGGTATAGTTAAATGCATCAATCCAGGTGTGGATTGCTCTCTATATGTTTACGACTTTGTTATATGTTATGGTGCAAAAAACATAAACACTATTGAGAGACAACTTCAACAATGTCTGAATAAACTTCAGACCTGGTCGGATGAAAATGGTTTTAAATTTTCAAATCTAAAATTAATTGTATGCAATTTTGTCAACTACGTAAACATCACGAAGACCCTCATCTAACACTAGATGGGTCACCAATACAAAATTCCTTGGTCTTATTTTCGACCGAAGATTAACGTTTATACCACACCTTAAATACCTGAAGGCCAAGTGCCTTAAAGCTCTTAATTTACATAAAGTTGTTGCAAACACTAATTGGGGAGCAGATCGTCAAGTACTTTTACAACTTTATAGATCTCTTATCAGATCCAAACTGGACACGGCTCAATAGTATATGGATCGACTCGCAAGACATACTTGTAGATGCTCGATCCTATACATAATCAAGGAATACGACTCGCCTTAGGTGCCTTTCGTACATCACCAGCCGAAAGTCTATATGTTGAAGATAATGAACCATCTCTGTCTCATAGACGGGACAAATTAGCTCTTCAATATGACATTAAATTAAAATCTAACCATTCAAAAATGAGATACAGGGTCCTATAGAAACCACAGCGTCCGAGCGCAATGGCATCGTAGGTCCACGCTGTACAGCAAACAAGGACTTGAAAATACAATGAAAGAGACAAAAACAACAGAAAGGGTGGTGAAGACAGGGTTTCCGACTTGGAACGGTCAGTAGGCAATAAGGCCCACTGGTAAGCTTGAATCGATTTTATATGCGCACAATCCTCGCTATTATCCTGTCTTCAACGCCCAAATAGACAAGACAGTGTAAACAAAACTACATCCCATCAAAAGGAATTATCTAACAATAAAGTCCACATCCCGAGAAACTAACTAAAGAAACACATACAAAATAATAGTAGTTGCAGCTAAAGAGAAAACCAATCTAGGGTACGACCAGAAAACCCGAGGGACGAAAGCTCATGCACCCACCTCCCTTAGTTGAGGTTTCAGTTGGTACAATCATAGAGTCCCAAGAGGTATTCCAGTCATCGCACAAGTGAAAAGTGAAGCGAAATGACTGACTGTAGAGGGGTCAATCACTAAACATGCAGTGCGCTGTAAAACCGAAGGGTTATATCCTTTTCTGACGAACTTCCTGATTAAATTTGTAAAGCGGTCAGGAAACCCGTCAGACCCCTTTAACTTTCGAAGTTTATAGACCACATATCCATAAAATGAGGGTTGTGATATGCCTAGTCGCAGAAGTGTCTTAAGGTTGGTGTTGTACTTTTCATGCAGGCCCTCGTTACGGCGGTAGAATTTAGAGAAAGATCTACGTATTTGTGATAATGAAAACCCTGCTGAAGAAGTTTACTTGTAATAACTTGATTTCGATCATTGAAGTCTATAACATCATTACACGCTCTAGCAAATCGAATGAACTGGGAGATGTACACCCCGTATGAGGTAGCAAGAGGTACATCTCCATCCAGATGTGGATAGTTAACGATGTTAAAATTGAAATCATCTCTCTTATCATAGATTTTAGTATGAATACAATCATTTGAAATCGAGAGATGAAGTTCGAGAAATGCTGCTACTGTATCAGACCTGTTGGCTTTATTCAACGTGAGCTCTGGTGGATAAATGTTAGTAACCATATGAGCAAAGAACGGATTATCAATATTGAGTATGTCATCCAGATACCGAGCAGTATTATTACAGGCATCAATTATTTCACCCTGGCTACTCAACATAAAATCACCCTGACAAACTCAACATAAAATCTCTTTCATAACAGTACAAAAACAAATCTGCAACAAGTGGCGCACAGTTAGTACCCATAGAAATACCAAACCCATCTTTCGATAATGTTTTAATACTCGTTATGAACCTCTTTTTTTTATCGAAAATCGAAGGCCATTCGACCATTTGGTCTTCGTATTAAATCAAAATTAAGAGACTCTGAAATCGACCTAAATTTGATTGTCACGTACAAAGTACCACAAATTCCACTGTGGACTTTAAAAACACCAACAATTATTTTTGATCTTTGTAATAGTAACAAATCCAGTACAGACCCTACTGTCTTTCAACGCAAATGTTATGAAATTAAATCGAAATACAGTAACTTGCAACATATATACACAGATGGTTCTAAATATGGAGATAAGGTAGCTGTAGCAGCTGTTGTTCACAAACACAGCATAAAGAACCGCCTGCCTGACAAGGCCTCTATATTTTCAGCTGAACTTAAGCTAACTGAACTAGCCTTAAATTATTTTCAGTTATCTGATAATGACCATTTTGTAATATTTTCTGATTCCCTTTCATCTCTTCAAGCACTGGGTAATATGAAACATAATAAACCAGTTGTGCTTCAGCTTTTAGAAAAGTACAATTGTCTGATAGTTGATAATGTTATTATTTTCTGCTGGCTTCCAAGCCATGTAGGAATACGTGGTAATGATAGAGCTGATAGTGCTGCTAAAGCATATGTAAAGCAGCATTAGGTTTACATATATCTAATGTTAAATTACCATATACTGATTTTAAAAGTTGTATTAACACATTTATTTGTAACTCTGGGCAAGCCGCTTGGGTTTTGTCAGTTAACAATAAACTCCATTCAATTAAGCCGTTACTTGGAAAATGGTGTTCTTCTAGTAGACCCATTCGTCGAGAAGAAGTTGTCCTAGCCCGGTGCAGGATAGGGCATACACATTATACGCATTCATATTTATTACAAGCCTAGCAATTACCAGAATGTATACCCTGATTTGCACCGTTAACGGTCAAACACATCTTGTTGGAATGTGTAGACTTTGATCCTATGCGGCAAAGGTACTACAATGTTAATACTATGAAAGAGTTATTTGATACTATAGATTTTAGTCTTATTTTAGATTTCCTAAATGAAATCAGACTATATACATCATTGTAATGTGTTCTTAGATATCCATTATCAATTATTAAAACAATTACCTGAAACCTGTCTCTCTACACTTCTTGATATATTTAATAAGGTTTAGGTGACCGGAAACTTCCCCGATTCTTGGCGGGAAGCAATCGTTATTCCAGTCTCCAGACCTGGAAAGGATCATGCGGACCCAATAAATTATCGCCCTATTGATTTAACGAGTTGTATATGTAAAACCATGGAACGAATGATTAATGAGATACTCGTTTGGTACCTGGAATCCAACAAGCTGATAACAAAGTATCAACGTGGATTCCGGCGTCAACGAGGCACAACAGACAATCTCATTCGATTTGAATCATTTATTAGGGAAGCTTTCGTAAAGAACGAAAATCTAGTCGCTGTATTTTTTGACTTGGAGAAAGATTATGATACTGCATGGAAGTACGGTATCATCAATGATCTTTATGACCTTGGTCTTAGAGGCCGATTACCAATTTTTATAGAGAAGTTCTTGGAGGACAGACAGTTTTGTGTCCGAATGGGTTCAACCCTCTCTGACATTCATGAAAAGGAGATGGGTGTGCCTCAGGTCAGCCTACACTCTGTCACCCTTTTTAATATAAAAATTAACGGTATAGTTAAATGCATCAATCCAGGTGTGGATTGCTCTCTATATGTTTACGACTTTGTTACATGTTATGGTGCAAAAAACATAAACACTATTGAGAGACAACTTCAACAATGTCTGAATAAACTTCAGACCTGGTCGGATGAAAATGGTTTTAAATTTTCAAATCTAAAATTAATTGTATGCAATTTTGTCAACTACGTAAACATCACGAAGACCCTCATCTAACACTAGATGGGTCACCAATACAAAATTCCTTGGTCTTATTTTCGACCGAAGATTAACGTTTATACCACACCTTAAATACCTGAAGGCCAAGTGCCTTAAAGCTCTTAATTTACATAAAGTTGTTGCAAACACTAATTGGGGAGCAGATCGTCAAGTACTTTTACAACTTTATAGATCTCTTATCAGATCCAAACTGGACACGGCTCAATAGTATATGGATCGACTCGCAAGACATACTTGTAGATGCTCGATCCTATACATAATCAAGGAATACGACTCGCCTTAGGTGCCTTTCGTACATCACCAACCGAAAGTCTATATGTTGAAGATAATGAACCATCTCTGTCTCATAGACGGGACAAATTAGCTCTTCAATATGACATTAAATTAAAATCTAACCATTCAAAAATAAGATACAGGGTCCTATAGAAACCACAGCGTCCGAGCGCAATGGCATCGTAGGTCCACGCTGTACAGCAAACAAGGACTTGAAAATACAATGAAAGAGACAAAAACAACAGAAAGGGTGGTGAAGACAGGGTTTCCGACTTGGAACGGTCAGTAGGCAATAAGGCCCACTGGTAAGCTTGAATCGATTTTATATGCGCACAATCCTCGCTATTATCCTGTCTTCAACGCCCAAATAGACAAGACAGTGTAAACAAAACTACATCCCATCAAAAGGAATTATCTAACAATAAAGTCCACATCCCGAGAAACTAACTAAAGAAACACATACAAAATAATAGTAGTTGCAGCTAAAGAGAAAACCAATCTAGGGTACGACCAGAAAACCCGAGGGACGAAAGCTCATGCACCCACCTCCCTTAGTTGAGGTTTCAGTTGGTACAATCATAGAGTCCCAAGAGGTATTCCAGTCATCGCACAAGTGAAAAGTGAAGCGAAATGACTGACTGTAGAGGGGTCAATCACTAAACATGCAGTGCGCTGTAAAACCGAAGGGTTATATCCTTTTCTGACGAACTTCCTGATTAAATTTGTAAAGCGGTCAGGAAACCCGTCAGACCCCTTTAACTTTCGAAGTTTATAGACCACATATCCATAAAATGAGGGTTGTGATATGCCTAGTCGCAGAAGTGTCTTAAGGTTGGTGTTGTACTTTTCAAGCAGGCCCTCGTTACGGCGGTAGAATTTAGAGAAAGATCTACGTATTTGTGATAATGAAAACCCTGCTGAAGAAGTTTACTTGTAATAACTTGATTTCGATCATTGAAGTCTATAACATCATTACACGCTCTAGCAAATCGAATGAACTGGGAGATGTACACCCCGTATGAGGTAGCAAGAGGTACATCTCCATCCAGATGTGGATAGTTAACGATGTTAAAATTGAAATCATCTCTCTTATCATAGATTTTAGTATGAATACAATCATTTGAAATCGAGAGATGAAGTTCGAGAAATGCTGCTACTATATCAGACCTGTTGGCTTTATTCAACGTGAGCTCTGGTGGATAAATGTTAGTAACCATATGAGCAAAGAACGGATTATCAATATTGAGTATGTCATCCAGATACCGAGCAGTATTATTACAGGCATCAATTATTTCACCCTGGCTACTCAACATAAAATCACCCTGACAAACTCAACATAAAATCTCTTTCATAACAGTACAAAAACAAATCTGCAACAAGTGGCGCACAGTTAGTACCCATAGAAATACCAAACCCATCTTTCGATAATGTTTTAATACTCGTTATGAACCTCTTTTTTTTATCGAAAATCGAAGGCCATTCGACCATTTGGTCTTCGTATTAAATCAAAATTAAGAGACTCTGAAATCGACCTAAATTTGATTGTCACGTACAAAGTACCACAAATTCCACTGTGGACTTTAAAAACACCAACAATTATTTTTGATCTTTGTAATAGTAACAAATCCAGTACAGACCCTACTGTCTTTCAACGCAAATGTTATGAAATTAAATCGAAATACAGTAACTTGCAACATATATACACAGATGGTTCTAAATATGGAGATAAGGTAGCTGTAGCAACTGTTGTTCACAAACACAGCATAAAGAACCGCCTGCCTGACAAGGCCTCTATATTTTCAGATGAACTTAAGCTAACTGAACTAGCCTTAAATTATTTTCAGTTATCTGATAATGACCATTTTGTAATATTTTCTGATTCCCTTTCATCTCTTCAAGCACTGGGTAATATGAAACATGATAAACCAGTTGTGCTTCAGCTTTTAGAAAAGTACAATTGTCTGATAGTTGATAATGTTATTATTTTCTGCTGGCTTCCAAGCCATGTAGGAATACGTGGTAATGATAGAGCTGATAGTGCTGCTAAAGCATATGTAAAGCAGCATTAGGTTTACATATATCTAATGTTAAATTACCATATACTGATTTTAAAAGTTGTATTAACACATTTATTTGTAACTCTGGGCAAGCCGCTTGGGTTTTGTCAGTTAACAATAAACTCCATTCAATTAAGCCGTTACTTG